>JAVXUP010001091.1:0-282786 GCA_033070095.1 Escallonia herrerae
AAAGTTAGACCTAAAGTAAGAAAAGAACCCACCTTGCACCCTATAATTTCGGCCAACTGTATCACATACTCACCTCCCCATAGCCAATCTGTCACATCTCCTCAAATTAGTTTTCAAATCAGATACCGCTTCAAAACACAAAAGCACCCATATTAAGTACCTCAACTGTACCTGCTCCACTCCAGAAAATACAATTGTATCATCCACAAGCAGCAAATGTGAATTGAGATTCATGCCCCTACACGCCTAACAGCCTTAACCTTAAGGCCCTCCAAAAACCTCCAATCATAGTCCAAGCTATCATCTTGCTTAAAGCCTCTATAACTATCAAAAGAGAAGGGCTAAGGGGATCCCCTGATGGAGTACCATTACCCATTATTCGAAAAACGAACCTAAGAAATGAAACCAATATCCAACTTCTCAATATCCAACTTACTATCACCGTTTCTCGCTTATGCAACTGCCACCCTCCCACATAAGCATTCTGTGAGTTCGCAATAACGTAATTCAACACCTTATGTAATCTAATAGTCAAGACTTTAGGCAAAAGTATATACGCACCCACAAAGCTAATCAGTCTATAAGTCTTGAATATCCTCGGCTCCATCCTGTTTTGGAATTAGAGTGATAAAATATGCATTAACGCTTCTTTCAATGCATCCTAACTCAGAACTCCACGATTGCTGCCATGATGTTGTCCCAAATTATCTGCTAAAATTGCTGGAGAAGGGCATAGTGAAACCATCTTTCCCCTAGAGCTTTATCACCGTTGCACACTGCCAAAGCCTGTAACACCTCGTCCTCTGTGAAGGGTCTTTCGAGCCATATTCTATCCTCTTTTCCAATTGACGAAAACGGAGTATCAATGGTGCTCAGTCTCCAGGCTTCCTCGTCTTTGCAAAAATTTTGATAGAACTTTACGATCCCTCTTTGATGTCCACATCCTCTGTCAAAGTTTTCCCCTCACTATTTACCTCGCAAAAATGATTATTCCTTTTATGAGCATTTGCCCCCTGATGAAAGAATTTTGTATGGCCATCTCCATCTCGCCACCACAATGCCCAAATTTAATTCTCGACGATATCTCCTTGCTAAAAGCATACAGCCAAATCTAATTTCTTAGCCACTTTAGCAATCTCTTTGTCAGCTGAACTTAATCCTGCACATTTCGTGTCATCCAAATCATTGATAGCCTCCGTCGCACGTGCAATATTAGTTTGCACCTTCCAGAAATTTCCTTCTTTCACCTTTTAAGTTCTTCCTTGAGTAATTTCAATTTACGAGGCAAACACCAACTAGGCCGATCTTCGAAAAGATAACTTCCCACCACTTTGCACCTGTGCTTTGAAACCCTCCTCCTTAAGCTACATGTTTCCAAACCGAAATGGGCTCCTCCAGACTATTGATCCCACCACTATCAAGGGAAATCGGCCGGCCAATGATTCAACACTTCGCGGCAAGCAAGACCTGGAAAGGTTTGGAAAAGCCTCCTCCCAATCTGCTGACACCCAGAAACCTGTCGAGGCGTGACATGGCTGTAGATTCCCTTTAAACCTTGTAAAAGTACCCCCCTCCAGCGGTGATCAATCAGCTCCATATAAAACCAAAAACTCTCTCATATAGGTGGGCACATGAGCACAATTCCTTTCATGTACATATATAACCATATTAGAATCTCCCACAATATCCCAAGGAACTCCCCGCACCCCCCTTAACATCAGCAAGCTCCTTTCTTAACTCCGCTGCAGGGAGCCCTTCACAGGTCCGTACACACCCGAAAAGCACCACCGGAATCCATCCTACACATTTTGGAATAAGCAGGACAGAAAATGTACCCTGAAGCATTTTCACCACCCTTTCGTCCCATGTAATAAGCCAGCCATCTCATCATGTTTAGCCAACTCCATCTAGCTATTCCCACTTTCAAGCTCAAAATAAATTTGCTCCATTTTGGTCTCTTGCAAACAAATAATCACCGGCTCCATTTGCTTACAATAGCTATAACCTTCACCATCTTCAAAGCCTCATTCAATAATTGGAAGATCCACGAAGAAATATGCAACCACATACTAACGACTAGAATAAAAAGAACCGCCCTCCGCATGTCCATCAAACCGCTTCCACCCGTTCCTACCATGATTTCCATCATAATTGGTAGCACACACCAATCCCCTCAACTCCCTTGACAAAAATGGGACCTTTTTGAACTAGGACTTTGCGACTTCCTGACAGACTTCTCAAACAAAGAAAGCCTCCCTCTCATCCCCTTCAAAATCAACGCCCAAGAACTTCCAAAGCCAGTCAATGTCTCCCAAAGCCATTTCTTGACATCCACCCTCGTCCTCTCTTCCGGATCAGGATTTTCAATTCCATCATTCTCCCAGTAATCTGAACCATGTTCTTCACATGCACCACCACTGCTCTAATCATGTTCAAAGAACCTTACAGAATCATCGCACTCGTCCATATAAGCCATAGGGCGACACTGGCCATCCTTGGACACGTTACCACCGAATTCAGCCTCTGTTGGTAGATTATCTTCTGGCCAATCAACCTCGTTATACCACACCAGTTCTGTAGCAACATGACGTTATCAGCTTGGCCCAACGACGAAAACTCACTGGCCTGATTCTTCCATTCCAAATACCATGTTTCTGAAATTTCGCTCTGAAATGGCACCAATCCTGTGCTTTACTCTCCACACCTTACCTTTTTCCGAAGATTTATCATCAGAGTCGGTATCTTTCTGTAATAAAAAGTTTCCTCACCTTTTACTCTGAACCTGAATATTTATTGCCTTATTGAGATTGCGCCCCACCGCCTTTGAACTTGGTTCAACATGCTCCCATGTACTTGTCCCCCCTGAAGTCATTCCATGATTAGTTGTCGTCACTGCCCAGTGCCCCACCTTCAGATTTCCCATTACCATAAACAGAAAATCCATCGGCAGCTCCTTTGGGACCATCCTTCATACTTAGCTCCTGAATTAAATCAGCATCTAACTCAGATGCCGTATGCTGTGCTGTTGTGTTAGAAAGGTTAACCCCCTGAGTTGGACGACAGAATCCTTACTCCTAGGTAAGATACTGAATCTGGAAGTGTAAATACCATCGGGCCCAAAAGTCGTTGGCCCACTTGAATACTTATTCCCCTGTAAAAAAGCCCATCTACTCGTAACCTAAGTCAGTTACTCCTCATCACGTGGCAATTGACTTTTAGAATGACCACACGTAACCCGTTTCAATTCTAACAACCTCGTCCACGGAACAAATTGGAACCAGATTATTTGGAACAGCTGTTTTCTGATAACCATCGCACAAGTTCTCGGACATGGTGAGATGGTGGCCTCCTCCTTACGCTCCACAGCCGTGTGAACCTCCATCATCTTCTTCCAAAATTTCCAAGCACCATCGCATCACCGCCATACGCTGTTGCATCAGAAAATTTTTGAATAGGGCTAATTACACCTATGTCCCTGAGGTTAAGGTGTAATTACAGTCAAGGACAATAAGTTTTAAAATGTAACATACCGTGACCAAACACTTTTAAAATGTATCAGCTGTGTCCATCCGTCAGGGTTCTGTCCAAAAAGTGTACTTTTATTATGTCATCGATACGTATTTTTAAAATGACGAAACTACCCCTTATACTGTATATACTCAATATTTTTAAAAATTTTAAATTAAGATTTCAAGATGGTTTTAAAACCCTAAAATTGATTTGTTCCCTTTCTTTGTAGTCTATTTCATCAAATTTCTCAATCTGAATCAAAACCTAAGGGTCTCAATCTGCAAATTAGGGTTTCGAAACATAATTCTCAAAACCCTAAAGTTTAATTTTTCTCTTTGAAATACGCCGGCGGCCCTCAACCTCACCCCACGCCGGCAGCCTCATCCCCTTGCCCCACGCCGGCAGCCCCTCCCTCGCCCTACCGCCGATCAACCCACCCACCCACACCACCACTATACAGAAATCAACGCTGGTCCAACCATAACCCAGCTACAAAATGCTCTGGATCTAAGGACCTACTGCCGGCAGCCCCCTTGCCGATAGCCCGATCTGTGCCGAGACAGCAGCCCCCTTGCCGGCAACCCCCTCCTCTCGATCTTCCTTTCTGTCGACAGCCCGATCTGTGCCGAGACGGGCGGCATTGCCGCTGTCAACTCCATTTGCCCACCAACAGCATCGCCGAGGGCCACGCCAAAGTCCCTGATTGAATGCGCAGCTCCATTTGG
Source organism: Escallonia herrerae (assembly GCA_033070095.1). Lineage (NCBI taxonomy): Eukaryota > Viridiplantae > Streptophyta > Magnoliopsida > Escalloniales > Escalloniaceae > Escallonia > Escallonia herrerae. The sequence goes on from JAVXUP010001091.1 coordinate 4,236, forward strand.
TCGGAGATTTTGGCCTAACTTGAATGTTTATCCGTACATGTTGCACTGACTTCCCTTGATTGAATGCACGATATCAATTAGGTTTTCCAGGGGGATCACATGCAACAAGTTCAAAAGGGTACCTGAATTTGCAAAGAGAGTGAGAAAGAAAAAAATATAAAAGAACATGGAATTTCAACTTCATTGAGGGGCAATTAGGTCTTTTTATCAAAACCGTTAACTATTTTCGTATTCCGTTTGGTCAACGGACATAAGTGTAATTTGTCCAAACTATTGTCCTTGCCTGTAATTATACCCTAACCTCAGGGACATAGGTGTAATTAGCCTTTTTGAATATCTACCTGCCTTCTTACCATTTAACAACATAAGACGTTGGGGGTGAGGAAACACCCCTCACCATCAGTCACTGTCACAGACGTGGGGATTGCCCCACTTTTTTTGACCAGAATTCTACCCTATCCCCATTATAACTAAAATCATCTTCCAATAATAAAGAACTTCCACAAAGATCGCCAATAACTTGAAACAACGACGAGCACCAAAGATGCAATGGCAGCCCATACATCGAGACCCACCATGAATTCCCACAGTTCCATATACCTTCACAGCCTACCTTGGTGACCACAGTCTAAACCAAGTCTCATCTTCCCTTTGTATCTAGAGCCTCCCTACAGAAATCAGAATCTTCCAATCTTCCACCTCTGATGGGAAACGGAAGAGAAACCGCCTATCTCCAAGCTTCGACTCTCACTCCTGAAGGAATATTTCACACCCTAGACTCCCATGCCATGACTTCATGAATTGAACCAGGACTCCCATTAAAGCAACCCACCAAACATGACCTCGAGAAATCATACCTTTTTGGCTTCCGAAATTATCAGCCCACACAACCAGACACGAAGCACGAACCAAAACCTTGCTTGAATTTGCCAAATGGATGGCTGATAATGATGCTACTTCCCTAAAAAGACACAAGGCATTGGTGTGGATCAAAGGGAACATCATCAAAAAGAACTGAATTTTATCTTTGCAAGTATTCCATCCAGAGTATCATCACTATATTACCAGAGAATCCTCAAGTGTAGCATGAATTTTGAATGCAAGACTCCACAGAAAACAAAAGAAATTGCGACAACAAATGTTCCTCCATGGATTTTTTTTAAAGGTTTCTTTCCAACTTGGGCCTTCAATTCTATGCAGAGCTTCGACCAAAAGGAGAAGTAAATAGCCGGCTGTTCCAAAGAACTCTATTATTTGTGGTGGAGCTGTAAACAAATCTGAATCAGACCGTCTGAGGGTGTTCTTAATCTGAGCTGTTGAGAACCTATGTTTTCTTCCAATCAAACGTGCCTTTCATCTTTCATTTCTGTATGCTTTGGCGGTTGATAAGATTTTAATGCAGATCCAAAGTTTGTCTAGATATTCAGATTTTCTTCCAAGATTTTGGTGCATTCTTTTCTTATTTGAAAGTAATTAGGATAATAATTGATGCGAACCCAATTTTTTTTGGTTGTATCTAATGAGAAACTTAACCTTCAGTATCTTTTATAGTCTTTGTTGTCTAATCTCAATGTTCTAAGCTAGCAAATTATGCTGCATAATGTATATGCTTGTTTCTGTGAGAAAGTTGAAAGGTTAGTTGTCTGATAAAGTAACAAGGTCTGTCTTACCTCCAATCAGTGAAAAAGGTCAAAGCTATCAAAGAGATAATATGCTTTCAACGAGTTCATATAGTCAGCATCTAGGAGTTATCTTAGTACGATTTCATCTTCTTGCTGCAGTGCCAGTCCTTGATTGAAGAATTATCTGCATCCCATTCAACAGATCTCCAGCAACGTGCATATGAACTTCAAGCAGTCATTGGTTTAGAGGCGCAGGCTGTTGAGAATATAATGCCAGTGGATGCAAGCTGTGAAGATATTGAGGTCATCTCACCATCTAATTATAATTTTTATGATTCTGAAACAGATTATATTTATTGTGTTTATGCTTTACTATTTGTTAAATCCAGAAGATGTTCTTGTTTTTTAACTTGTCCAAGAAATTAGTTTCATCCCACTTTCGCTGTTTCTATACCCAAATTTGTCGTCCACCTTGTTGCTAGATTCATGTTACTCTTACGCACCATGCCAGACTTTTTCAGCTCACAGTTACAGAAATAGTGGATAGACGGTTATACCCTTTACATTAAATTCTAGCTTCTTTGAAGTAGATAAAATGATTTTGGCCAAACCACATTTACCCAACAGAACACCATGACGGCCACTCTCTAAACCAGAAACCACTGCAAACTGCAGCCATCATTGCCATCTCGTTGAATCTGATCACCACCTCGATCTAAACCACAAACCACTGCAAATTGCGACATGGAAGAGGTTTGGTGATGGGGATTTTCCAAGGGAAGGAGGAGGGGGTGGGGGTGTGCCAGTGGCTCTGATTGGCAGGGTTACTGGCTGAAGCAGATTCCCTTGATTTTTTTTAGCTTGGGGTATTGGTTTCTTTAGTGGTTATCTTATTTGTTTGGATTTGGACAAGTCATGGTTTATGTGGTTTAGATGTTTACGCTGGGATTATTAGGGATCTGAATACAGTGGGGTTATTGTGGATCTCAGTGCTGGATTAGCTTTAAAAAAGGAATGATTCCGCCACTATGATATATTTTGTACGTGAATCCTACTCTACACCGCCAAACCAAAGAAACAAAAAACTTGGAAGAGATGATCAGCTTCAACTTACTGGTGCAGAGAAAATGCACAATGTAGCGAAGGAACTGGCTCCCTGGTTGTGCACATGCATGTTTATATATGTTCATGGTTTTCAATATCTTGATGAATGTAATAGTACGATTATTTTGTGCCAGATTTCTCAGGAACCTTCGATGTTTCATTACAGATTGATGAAAGCCTTTCATTCCTCGATAGTTATGTCCAAGAGTCATTTGAAAAGGGGGCACAGCCTTATATTCCAGAGAGTGAGCGTTATGGAGCTGTAAATATGAGCAACTTTAGGAACCAGGACCAGCATGATGCGTCGACACATGCTCTTAGGTTTGAGGCCTACGAGCTTCCAAAGCCCACCATGGCAGGAAGGAGTCCTACAGTATCATCCTCAACTGAACTCGTTCCACTCGTTCCGGAGCCTCAGCCAACTTACCCAAGGGAAATTTACCAAACTCCATCAGTGCCATCAGTATCGGATACAGGGTCATCGGAATATAAGTTACGATTAGATGGGGTTCAAAAGAAGTGGGGTAGGCCAAATTACTCAACTCCTGCACCATCCAACACAAACTCTGATTCCCACAAGACTGCGAATGGGGAAACCCAACGTGATGGAGCAAGCAATGTAAAGTCGAGGGCACGAGATGCCTCTTATGACTCGAGGCGATCTCCACAAGTTGAGATTTCTCCAGAAAAGCAGAAGCTTGCTGCTTCACTCTTTGGAGGTATGTCACAATCTAAGAATAAACAATCTGGTGGTGGCCACAAGGCTTCAAAGACAACAAACCTTGCAGCAGAGAAGACACACATGGTCAAAGAAGTGACCACTCCTGTTCAACCAACTCAGGACTTGCTTGACATGGGTGAACCAACTATTGCAAGTAGTATCCCTTCCGTGGATCCATTCAAGCAACTGGAAGGCCTTCTTGACATTACACAGGATGCATCAGCTCAAAGTTCTGGTTCAGTTGGTGCTACTAATGCGCCTGATATCACATCGTTCTATGCAGAGATGTCTGCTAGCCGGCCGAATAATATTGATGGTGTTGATATGATTTCTGGTTTGTCAGGTGTAAGTAACAGAACACCAGGAGGAAGTACAACGATACACACACCACAGTTGAACAAGGGTGCAATTCGTAAAGATTCCCTAGAGAAGGATGCACTCGTGAGGCAGATGGGCGTGACCCCATCGGGCCAAAATCCCAACTTGTTCAGTGACTTGCTCGGCTAAAATATGTAGATTGGTTTATACCCTGTAAAAGCTTGAACTGGATTCTTGGAGAATGTTTGCTGTGTGATCATAGTAACAGATTCTCTGCACAGCTGGTTGATCAATGCAGAACTTGCATAAGCACCCAGAATGGAGCTGTCCAAATCTCAGCGAGCCGTGTTGAAACCAGGTATAGATCTGTATTTGTCGAAAGATATAGTTTTTGTAGAATAGGATTAGAGCTGGTAAAGCAATCGGGGGTGCGTGCTTGGGCAATCGGCGTGTTCTTTTTCACATGTTTCTGGCCTTTTGGGATTAGGAGCACTGCGGGAAGATACAAGGCCTGGCGAATATGCCCCCCTTTTCACCTTGTGCTGCTGTCATTCCCTTGTTATTTTAACGGTGGATCCTTTCTTTTTCAGGGTTTAATTTCGTGTACCTTTTATTGAACCCGTGGTTGATTTGCAGAGGAAAATGTACCGATTGTAAGTGAATGCCTAATTTTGAATTCGAGGTTCCACACTTTTATACATACCGTGGTAGACTTTTATCTTTCATTTTTATGAATATAAGGAATATATATCAACCTTGGCCTCAGCGAGTACATTGCAACAAAGTCATGTGAAAAGGACAAATAAACAACGAAAGTTTAAGGTCCAAGACCCTTAGGCCTATAGGGATTAAGAAACAGGCATTAAGGTGCAAATTAAAACGCAAACGGATCCTAACGGACTCCTCTATGATCCAGAAATACCATCAGAAAACCGATCATCACTATCAAATGACCGTTCAACACAAAGCCCGTAGTCACCACGCATACACCCCAGACCAGTGTCACCCATCTGTAGCACCGCCGCACCACCACTCACTGCGTGCAGCACCACAAGATGACCAGCCACCCAATACCAACAAACAGAGGTTATTTTCCCAAGCCACGGCATTCCCTATTATGACAAAGATTCTCCCAGCACCCGACGCCTAACATATTGAGGCCGCCGCCACCACCACAGAGACCACAAATTATCAAACCAAACCAAATAAAAAAAACTAGCATGGGCACTAGGCTAGCGGGAGGGGGATCACACAACCCTGGTCTGAAACTACGCTTACAACTAGCAACCAAACCAAACACGCATAAAAACTAAAAAAGAAAGGGCACCAAGCTAGGAGGAAGAGGGAGGACTAAAACCCTAGCGTGAAACAAGTGGTGAAGCCAGAATTTTTTTTTTAAGGTGAGCCACCAAAATCTCACTCTAAAATTAACAATCCCACTAGTAGTAATTGCAAATTCTACTAATTTCTAATTGCATATTGTAAGTTTCAAAACTCAATTGTCACATTCTAGATTGATACAAAAAGGAAGGGTTCCTAAAAGTAAAAAATTTAAGAATCAATCACTGGACCTTTCTTTGCTTTTCATGGACTGCCGTGACCTTTAGTGTCATCGTCGAGAAATTGACCTGCTGACTGCCATCCGTGAGCGCTGTCGCCGATGAGCCTGTGAACCGTCCCTGAGGCCATGTCTATGCACATGAGCTCGTGACCTTTGGGCTTAGGGTGCCGTGACTTGCAAGCCCGTGACCTACCGGAGGTGGACCAGCCAGTGGAAGCAGTGGCGTTGGCCATTGAAGGCGTGTCAGCGAGGGTAAGGCCGGTGGGCAATGAGAGAACTGAGGAGCAGGCACTGCTCTCCTGTCCGTATATGTGCCTTTAAGGCTTTAAAAGTATTGAGGCTTTGAAAACCGTAAAAATGAGAGTAAAAAACATTTTTTTGTTGACTTTTTGCATAGATTAAGTTTTTTTTTTTTTTATTTATCCGTTCAAGTTTAACATTTTACATGATTGAAAGGATATTTTTTTAACCATGGAACTTTTAGGCATATTAATATGTAAAATAACTACAAATATATCTCCTTTAAGCATTTTTTTTCAAATTTTTAAATGGACACTTCCACCATTTGGGATAATATATACCATCTAAAGAGAAAAAATTCTGGAAAAGCAGGTTGGCATCGCCCCATCAGCCCCCTGCTCCCTCCACCATTGCTTGAAACTACACATGCATCTTAGACGCCGCCGCCACGTCGTGCACGCACCACACCTTGAAACACCACCGAGAATAAGCACGACCACCTAATCCACTACCAATTGCTGTCGCCTTGCCCACCAACCACACTCAAACCACTAACTAACAAACACCCCTAGACAACGGAGGTGGGCGGATCTCAGATACACCCTCCAAGCCTACCACCAACCCACTAACGAATCCAGAAAACATCTTCTAGCCCTCGAACGAGAAATCCGGCCGAGGGGAAACCAAGCAAACTGAAACCTAGAAAGCAAATAAAGGAAGTACCACGCCACCACCCATCGGTGGACACTAGCACTGGTGGCAGAAATTGCCCCCCCCCCCCCCCCCCCTTTCTTTTTTCTGGTAAACTATTACTAGATTCTTGGAGTTGCAGCTAGATGATTAGAAGCTTTTTCATTTTTTTTTTTTGTTTGTATGAAAAAGACCTTGAGTAGCTATGGTCTTTGCATCTTGCAAATGGGTGCATTTTGGTCTTAGATCGCTTTCGACCAGGGTAGGCCGGTGGTGGTGCTAGTGTCAAATTTAATAATTTGAATCCCGTAGAGTCAGTTATAACCTGGCGAATGGGGCAGCTTAGCATCTCTTTTGAAATCTCTTAACTACTGAAAGGATCCTTACATTGGACGGAAGTGCACGAAACAAATTTACACAACCCAAAGACAGTCGAATACACATACACCACCAACAAACAAGAGAGAGGCAAAAAAGAAAAAAGGTAAAACCTCAACGCCAACCAGGAAGAGAAAACTCAAACCCACAATGAAGGAGAAAACTCGGACCTACGAACTTTGTTTCCAAAACAAAAATAGCAGTTGTACATTTCAAGGGCACTTGGGGTTTCCCTTGGAGTTCAACTTGTCCATGTAGCAAGGGCACTCCGATTTGTTCCCATACGTCCCGGAAGGGACGCAGTTGCAGGCTGCACAGCAGATTCCACACTACTTCAAGTAGAGATGTCAAACGGGCTGGGCTTGGGCCGCCCGGCCCGGGTCCATCGGGCTTTAAGCCGGGCCGGGCCAGGGGGCTGCCAACCGGGCCGGGCCGGCTGAGGAAACCTAGGCCCGGTCCAGGCCCTGGCCCTAGGCCCAATTTCTAGGGCCGGGCTTGGGCCGGCCCGGGCCCTTTTTTTTTTTTTTCTTGTTATTCAATTTTAAATTTCATCTTTAGGCATGTCCAATTTTCAAATTTAACGAACCTAATTTTATCCTTTTATTTCATTATAAGTAATATACATATATATGTATGTATGTATATATATATTTATTTGTTAGCATTTTATTTTTTATTATATGTTAAACTTTTCATACTCTTCTTGGTGAGCTTTATTAATAAAATCTTAACACATAACAATTATTATATTTAAGAGAGACTGTTTCTACTATTTGATATTTTACTTCAAACTAATTGGCCGAAACCCGGGATTGATACATGTTAATTCCAAGACGATCTTAAGTAATAAGTATAGAAAAATAAATGTGTTCATAGGCCCTCCTCCTTTTATCCGGGCTTGGGACCGGCTGTAAACAAACAGGCGAAGTTACCTATTTTTTTATATATACGAAAAAATATATATCTTGCTTGTAAAAATTTATTTTATATATATGGAAAAAAAGTATATTTTGTGAAAAAATTTATTCTTAAAACTTAAAAGAAGGAAAATAAAAAGAAATTACCTAATCATCCGGAAGTACTTCAATATCCGAGTCACTGCTCTTCCTATCATCAATCGGTTTATCTTGCTCGCGGTATTTCGCATCAAGATAATCCTTCCAACATACACATAGCTCGAGCGACTCGGGGTTAAGACGACTCCTCCTGTCATCCAAAACCCTCCCGCTGGCTGAAAATGCCGACTCTGAAGCAACCGTGGAGGCTTGCACTGGCAGTACATCCCGTGCAATTTGGGATAAAGTTTTATACATGTTTTGATTTTGTTTCCAAAAATTTAACAAATTAAAATTAACCTGTTCTTGCATTGATAAATCAGAATAATGATCAGTATTTGCATATACACCAATCTCATTAAAAGAGGAAAAAGTAGACGAACCTGCCGAATTAGAAGTACCTTCACCTGGTAGTTGTCTTGCTACTAGATGTTCAAAGCCCTTAAGGTATGGCGCATAATACCTCTCAACAGTGGATGATGAAGCTCGCCCGCGCACGTCAGCAGAATTACGATAGAGGTTGAACAATTCCTCAAACCTCTTGCTCACTTTTGCTGTGAGTGCGGTTGTCTCCTCTGCTGTGTAGCACATTAATTTCGATATCTCTTGTATCGAGGCGTTCACGCCATGCAACTTTAACCTAGGATCTAAACAAGTAGCCACAGCAAAAATAACAGGCAGTTCACTCCAATATTTATTAAACTTTTTATCCATCACTTTTACTATTTCCTTAAAGGGTCCTATATATCTCCATTTTGTTAACATTGTAGCCATCTTGAGAATTTCTATTACAGCGAGAGGAGAGGTGGGATAGTACGTACCAGACAATAAATTGGTAGACGTGTAGAATACCTCCAAAAATTCAGCTAGGTATGTGGCCATCTGCCATTCCTCTTGAGTTGGCAAGCCGGCTGGGAACTGGGTTAGTAGAAAATGCGTATAGACTTCTCGGTATGCCAGAATGTGTAAAAGCATATGGTATGTAGAGTTCCACCTGTGGACCACATCTGTAACTGCTCTCCTGCGAGGCATATTATATTCAACACACAACGTTTTAAATTGTTGTGTTCTCGGACTCGAGCTATTAACATACGCTGTCATACCCCTCATTTTGACAAGAATATCTCCTGCAGCAGCTAAACCATCTTGAACAATTAAATTAATTATATGACAAACACAACGAACATGAAATAATTCACCAGAAAGTACAGGTTTGAGGCTCTCCTTTAAAGCATCAACAGCAGCTGTATTGTTAGAAGCATTATCAAAACTAATACTCATAATCTTATCCTTTAATTTAAATGTGGTACATGCTTTTAATATAAGAGTAGCAATGTTCATTCCATCATGCGGAAAAGGAAAGAGCTCGAAAGCGATGATTCTCTTGTGCATAACCCAATCTGCATCAATCCAATGAGCGGTCACACAAGAATAACTAACAAAAGTAAATGGAGATTGCCAAATATCAGAAGTAAGACTAACTTTACCGTCAAATTTATCGAAATAATCGATAAGGCGTGCTTTAGCAGCATTGTACTGTCGGAGTGCATCGGATCTAGTTGTGTTTCTATGAACCTTTTTGTACAAAGGTTGAACGTATGTGTTCATATATCTAGAGTGCTTAGGATTATCGGCAAAAGAAAAGGCTTGTTCATCGTGAATAACAAATTCAGCGAGACCGTCTCTTTGCTCTCGCTGATTATAAACAAATAACTTACCGTCAAAAGATAACTGCGTTTGGGTAGGTTCGACGTGGCCTTGTCGAGGTGCACACAGAGGGTAATGCCTGTTAAGATGTCCATTACCACTACCAGACGAAAATAATTTAGCGCAGTACTTACATCGAGCTTTTCGGATGCCGTCCACCGTAACTACATCGAAATGATTCCAACACTCGGCTTTCTTTTTTTCCCCTTTTGGACTTCTGGCTCATTACCGGAGGCATTGCTCGGCCCTTCTTCATCATGACCAGGCATAGGGTTGAGATTATGCCACGGAGTAGTAGCTTCGCCAACCGAGCTGCGTCCTTGACTATAATGCGGGGGGTCTTCATCAGGCGTGTATTCAAAATCTGGAATGTTTTGATTGAACTCCCAATTGGCTTGGGTATCTATCATACAGCCTGTACTCATTCGTCCAGGAACGAATGGTTGTGTTGGTGCTTGGATTGGTGTTTGTGATGGCCGTGGCGCTGGCGCTTGTGCTTGCGATGATGATGATGTTTTTCGTGATGATGATCCACGCCTTCAGTTTCTTCAATAATCCAGCCATATTTCACGCTAAACTTTTTTACTAGATTGGAAATAAAATTAGTAAGAGTAACTAAATACACAAGTATAAGAGTAGTAATAAGAAATAACAATTAAAAGAATGAACGAGTAACAAATATTAATCACTGAGGATAATTCGAAATTGGAGAGAGTTAGTAATTAAAAAGCATTTAGTAATAGTAATTAATAAATAAAAATTCACTAATTACTAGACAAAAGAATTAGAGAGTAACAAATTAATAAGAGTAGTAGTTAGTAATTAGAATTTAGCAAGAGTAGTAATTAATAAACAAGAGTACTAATTAGTAAATACTAGTAGTAATTAGCAAGAGTAGTAATTGGAGAGGGAAATAGTAGCAAGCTTGTAGAAATATAGAATGTTTAGATAAGAGAGAGTAAGAAGATTGGTGTGAAAAATTAGAGAGAAATGGTGTGAATTTATAGATTTTAGAAACTTCACAAAAGACCAAAATACCCCTAAAAACTATCCGTTTATAGTTGTTGGGGAGGGTAAGAGTGTAAAAACCTTTAAAGGAGTTGAAAAAATTAAGTTAGACTAAAATACCCCCCAAACTAGCCGTTATATTGCTGTTGGGGGGGTAAAAGTAGAATTTTGGGGGATATATCCGTTGGAGGAAAAGGGGGAGAAAGGGAGAAAAACAAAAAATTCAAACAGGTGGGCCCAGAACCGGGCCAGGGCCGGAGCCGGGCCAGAACCGGGCCGACCTGGCCCGGGCTTTTCCCACAGAATTTTCGGCCTGGTCCAAGCCCAGGCCCTAAGCCCAATTCCTCCGGGACAGCCCTGTTCATGAACGGGCCGGGCCGCGGGCCATTTGACATCTCTAACCCTTTATGTGCAACTGATATGTAATAGGAGTACAGAATATCTTATTCATATTCGTTTTGTTGTTTCGGCATCACCAGCCAGTCAACCATCGCACAAGCCAACTACCTCGTCAATACTTGAAGACATCCATATTTGAATTTTTCATGGTCTCAGGGGGTAGAATTACTCATCTTGTTAATATATGGTAACAGTTCTTCCACCAAACTGCACAACCAGCAGACATATATCTTTTCCAATTTTCATTCGCAAAGTAACGTAGGACCTTGAGGCAATAAAGCTCTCTCAACCCCTATAGATATACATTCGCAGAGGAAAACAATGGAGTCCACGCAGCAACAACCCCACATAGCCATTTTACCTACTCCAGGGATGGGTCACCTCATCCCACTCACTGAGTTTGCCAAGCGACTCGTCCTCCACCACAACTTCACCGTCACCTTCATCATTCCAACGGATGGCTCACCCATGCAGCCCCAAAAGGACATCCTGCAAACCCTACCCAAATCCATAAGCTCCATCTTTCTTCCCCCCGTGAGCTTCTCTGACCTCCCTGAAGACAGAAAGATCGAAACTCAGATCGCACTCAGTGTGACCCGGTCGCTCCCTTCTCTACGCGAGGCATTGAAGGAGTTAGCCGAGTCAACTCGTCTATCAGCCCTAGTGGTTGACCTTTTTGGTTCACTCGCCTTTCCCGTGGCCATCGAATTCGGTGTTTCGCCCTACGTTTTCTTCCCTACGACCGCTATGGGTTTGTGTTTGATGTTCCACTTGCACAAGCTTGATGAGAGTTTCAGCTGCGAGTATAGAGACCTACCTGAACCGGTCATTTTACCCGGTTGTGTCCCGGTTCATGGTAGTGATCTAGTGGAGCCCCTTCAAGACAAGAAGGATGAGGCCTATAAATGGATTCTTAGTATCAGCAAGCTATACAACTTGGCTGAGGGTATTATGGTCAATAGCTTCATGGACTTGGAACCCGGCGCTTTTAAGGCTTTGAAGGAAGGTGGCTGGTGTAAACCTCCGGTTTACCCTGTTGGACCGTTGATTCAAGCCGGTTCAGCAAGTGGGGATAATGGGCTTGAATGTCTGAAGTGGTTGGGTGAGCAGCCCAGTGGGTCAGTGTTGTTTGTGTCATTTGGCAGTGGTGGAACCTTATCACATGAGCAGTTGACAGAATTGGCCTTGGGCTTGGAAATGAGTGGGCAAAGGTTTCTTTGGGTTGTAAAAAGCCCACATCAGAAGTCCAATGCAAGCTATTTTAGTGCCCAGACCAATAAGGACCCTTTGGATTTCCTACCTGATGGTTTTCTGGACCGGACCAAGGGCTCGGGTTTAGTTTTGTCGTCGTGGGCTCCTCAGATTCAAGTCTTGGGCCATGGCTCGACCGGAGGGTTCTTGACCCATTGTGGTTGGAACTCGACTTTAGAGAGCATCGTGCATGGCGTGCCTATGATTGCATGGCCACTTTTTGCCGACCAAAAGATGAACGCGGTATTAATAAGCAATGATTTGAAGGTTGCATTGCGTGTGAAAGTGAACGAAAATGGTGTAGTAGAGAGAGAAAACATAGCGAAGTACGCAAGAGGACTCATCAAAGGTGAGGAGGGGACAGAACTTCGAAATAGGATGAGAGGTTTCAAGGAAGCTGCTGAGAAAGCTTTGAGCCAAGACGATTCGTCTACAAGGTCACTTGAAGAAGTAGCTCAAAAATGGATGATCTAGGGTAACAAAACGAGAAGCTTTTGGATAGTGACATCCACACTACACAACCTTGTAATCTTTGACAAGGAAAATGTAACAAAGGCCTAATATCATTATCGTTATTTATCTATTATATGAAACATGTAAGACTAGTAGCTTCTAATCCCAAGTTAGGAGCAATGACAAGGGTTTGATCAGGGATGATATCAAGGCTGTCAGTTTCAATTCCATACCAATGATCCATAAATTGCAGTTCTCTTCGTTGAAAAAAAATAGAAAGAAAATAAACTAGCTTGTGGGCTACTTTATGTCATGCAACAATACTTTAGAGGATAGAGGATATGTCGACGGTTCAAAGTTGACAATTCTAAAACTTCACTGCCTTAATATGTAAATTATGTCATGTTCACATGAAGTTTAATGTATTGTTTTGTTGCATTGAATGACATGTCTGACAAAGTCAGTGGTTAGAGTTTTTATTTTTTTCATTTGAATTTATCGAGTGTAGCATATTATTGTGACTAATAAAAAACAAACTCAATTTTTCTCTAAAACTAGCAAAGCAAATTTTTATAACGCGTTAGATTCATACACGATACACGGGTAAAACAAGCCGAGTTAATCACAGTTGCTCGACCCGACTCTCGATTACTTGAACAAAAAAGCTCTCAATTGCTAGCCGATCACGAGCTTGAGAACTGAGCATTCAAGTTTTTTAAAGTTCAAACTTCGTTGAATTCCGATAGGGTTAATTGGATAGTCCGTTAGGATGGAGCTAAGGAAAATTGTAACAAAAGGCCCACGCGTTCTAATGGGCTCTCTAATGAACTATGTAAAAGTTGCAACTTCCATCTATTTTTTTTTTATTTTTTTTTTTGCGGTTGTATTGCTAATTATGCCCCTCCGATCACAGAACCCTGGAAAAACCTCAGCAGTTGTTTTGGGGGGACTATTTAGCAATTAGCTCACAAACCCACCAAAATTAGAGGAAGAATTTTCAAAGAAAACAACCCAGTAAGTGTTCGAAGGCAGTGAAGGCAGAGAACAGTTCATACTGGAGAGAGAGAGAAGAGAGGCATGGACAAGTCTATAGTGACGCTGGACAAAGGCACAACGTGCTCTTCGTGGAACTACTGCGGCGAAAGATTGGCTACTGGGTCGATTGATGGGACGTTGACCATCTTCGACACTGTTGACCCAGCTTCTTCATCCTTCACCTGCACTTCCAGATCTAAGGTTATTTCATGTAGCCTTACGTTCTATAAGATGAATGTAATTGGTGATTAATGGCAATGTAATTGGTGACTAATGGTATTTTGATTACTTAGACATTGATAATTGGTTGCTGAACCAGAATTTCTATGGATATGAGGAATTGAGAGTTAACTGTATCTGTGAGAAGTGGAGGATATTATCATGTGGTACTATCCTTAGTTTAGGAAAATATGCATTGTTTAACTTAACTCTATAAAGGTTCTCCTTTAAGTGTATGACATTGCAGGAATGTTGATGTAGTTCACAAGTCTGCACTGAAGTGGAATGTTTAAACTTCTATTTTACAAGATAACTTACTTATGCCAGTGGCATATACATTCTTTTCTAACTCTGTAAAGGAGGGTAATTTGGGGGTGTAAGACGTTTTATCTGCAAGCATAATTTTCTCAAGCATTTTTTTATTTTGTTTTCGGTTTAGCAAGTTGCAGCTCATGAACTACTCTTGGTGAAGAGATAGTTGCATCAGAGCAGCTGTGGGATATAATTGGATTCTGGTGAGAAAAGTGCATGATGTTTGGTATGTGGGATCTACTTGGTGTTTGCCCGAGGATGTCACTCCTTCGTGCATCAGTAGAAAAAAAAGAATTTGCTTCTTTAGAATTTTTTTTTTTTACCTTATAATTGTCAGTTTTCCTGGACTGGTACTATACCATCTTTGTCTGCACGATTCTGTTCTGAACCTAGGTGTAGTCCTTTGATCGCGAAGTTTTCAGCGTAAAAGGGTTGTGTTAAACTAGCTTATTCCCTAAATATGTCTGCTGTATCTATATGGTGGGCGTATATGCACGCACGTGTGTGTGTGTACTGTTCTCTTTTTCTTATATAGTTTTTTGTGTTTGAGGCATATCCTAATGCATCTGACTATCTTGTAATATTAGGCTCATGCAGCTAGCATTGTGAAAGTTGTGTGGGTTCCTCCAGAATATGGTGATGCAGTCGCGTGTATATCTTCAGATGGAACTTTGTCACTGTGGGAGGAGGTTGTGGAAGGTAGAAACTGAGTTTGCCATCTTATCTTACCCTTTCTATTCTGGAAGTTTTTCAAACAAAGGCATGTACTGCTCCAATAAAACCATAATGAAGTGTTGTTCAATGGATCAGTTCTTTAATACTTCATTTTTCTTAAGGTGTGTGATAGGGCCTTATCATCGTCTCTTTAATTCTGTCATGTTCAGAAACACAGCCTCTTCAGTGGAAGCTATGCAAACGCTTTGAAGGAAGTTCGCATAAAGTGCTAGATATTCAGTGTGGAGTTTCCCTCACTAGCTTGAAATTGGTGAGCTTTGATGGGCATCACAGTTTTGGTTATCTCCAATTTGTATTTTAGACTCCTAAGTTCCTCATAGTGTCTGATGATGGTTGTCATACCGTTATATATATGACCTCAGTTTTGGTCTGTCGTAACTTGTTAGGATTAGAATGTGAAGAGTCATGTTGTTCTGTAACTTGCTTACAAAATGAAAGTCCAAATAAGAGAGTAGCGTAAACATCGTATAGAAGGCACATGATCGTCTATATTTTTCCAACTGTAAGGTAAAGTACCCGATGGGCATAGTTGGTCGGTGATCACAACAACTCCGAATGGGCTGCAAATTGTTTCCCCCAAACAGCATTAAGAGAGTTTGACCGGTTCCCATGATATGCTCTTTTCATTTCCTGAGAGAATTCAGTGTTCTTTCATCGTTCAACTGGTAATTTATTTTTGGTTATGAGGTAGAATTTATAGTAACATATGTATATGTTTTCCCTTACTGGAGGTACAGTTTCCAAGTTAAGAAGGGAAAAATAGATAGATGCGCTGTATGTCTCGAGCTTTAAAAGATAGAAAAACTAGAATGAAGGTAACAAAGCAAATCATAAGAGTATGCGTTTCAAGACGGTAAGATTTATGGCCGGAGTGACCATTCGCACTCGAACTTTTAACATATAGTCAAGTAGCATGTAGCTGCCTAAGCCTGGTTTAGAAAGTGATTGCTTATGAGTAACTCTCTCTCTCTCTCTCTCTTCAGTTAAGCTTGCAGTTGTTTTGGTTATAGTCAAAGACTCTTAATTTCTCCTTCCAATTCCTATCTATCTTTCTGGCAGAAACTTGTTACCTTTACCATAACTAATATATTGCTTGAGCATAATACTATTTGATTTCCCATTTTGTGTAATTTGCCATCATAAGTGAATAGTATAGCATCCACAAAGATGCGGGTAGTTCGTGGGCCTTCGGCTGACCTCACTTTTTTTCCTTCATTCGGAGTGGGTATAATTTTCGTCAATATTTATTGCAGGTAATTGCATATTCAGATGGCCATGTGAAAGTCTATGAGCTCCTAAATCCATTGGAACTGAAGAACTGGCAACTTCAGGTGCTCATCATGTCTTTTCCAAATATTACACGTTGGCAAGTAGAATCTTTGTGTTAACTTGAAGTCCTTCAGCAAATTCAAGAAGCAAGGCAATATAACCAAAGTCCAAGTCTTCATGGCACACTATCTTCTTTTGTTTTCCTTCATTTTTTAGTAAATTTGCCAAAGAAAACTTAAGATTTTAGCGTTAGCCCCCTCACCACAATCAAAAGAAAAGAAGAAGGAGCAAAAAAGAAGTTGCCTCTTATCTTCCTGAAGCTTAGAGCTTATATTTCCTGCTTTTCTCTTCTTATCCAAATCCAAATAAGCAGACAAAACTATACCCTTAGATACAGCAGGACAAACCGGCAACAAAGAACAGATCTACAAGAGGCAATATTAAGCAGATTTTTGACAACAAAAGTAATCTACCTCACCAGAACAAATCACCATCTGAAAAGTCATCAGTAGGTTCCTAGCATATCTTTTTCCATCCACAATCTCAAAATTTCCTTTATTTTACCTAACGTTCACTGCAACAGCGTTTGGGAATTTCTGCAGAGGAATCTTGCCTGAAAATTTCTAGCCCTTAGCTAGCATATTCTGATTGAAAATCTTAATACTGAATTCGTGGTTATGCAGCAGTCCTTGTATTATACCTAATGGCAGATTTTTTTCTTTTGGTTTTCTCCTCTGCATTTATTTTGCTTTAGGATTTGTAATCCATTAAGAGCAGAACTGATTTTAACCCTCGAATGTCAATAAAATAATCTGCAAGGCAATACCAGAATATGCTTTAACATTGCAGATTTCTGGTGTTTGTTTTTGTAGGCTGAATTTCAGAACGTTATTGATTCAGTATCAAAATATGGGAATGCTTCATGCGTGTCTGCATCTATTTCTTGGAATCCTCAAAGTGGTGGAAGCCAGCAGTCAAGCTTTGTTCTGGGGTTTGACTCAAACATTCTGCAACTGAATTCCTCTAAGGTATGCTGATTTCTTCCTTCTCGTCGTACATGCAGATTATGGTGCCGTTTAGATGTAAGTGGATTGAAATATAACTGTGTTAGTACGATATTTCTTTGTCTTAATTGATTCTACTGTGATATGTTGCTCTCTTAACCTTTTATTTATCCTAATAGATTTGTCATCAAACAGTACTAACCCTAGCCACCTGTCTTCTCTCGTCCTATCTGCTTCTATCTTCTTTCTTTCTGATCTTCGCTGTCACCCCCATTAACCTGTAGGCGTCTTTCTCTGGATGAAAGGATCATCCCAACCCCTTTGTATAGCTTTGGGCTTCAATCTTTGTTTTTGGGACATCTCCTCTCAGTGCTCCATCTTTGGTACTGACATCATGGTATTGGGTTTCTATTGAGCTTGTGCTTCAATATGGCTCACTCGAGCTGTTGAGGGTGTGTGATTCTGCCCCATTCGAATGCAATTGTGACCATGGTTGGAAATGTTCGAGAGTCGAGCATGGTTGGTGGCACAATTATTTTCCTTTTGCATTGATGGGAGCTGTATTGGTGGCTAGAATGCGAACAACGGTTTCTAGGTTTGCGCCTGATAGGTCCATCAATGACTGTAGGCTGGCCTGTTCTTCTTTAATGAACGTATGTGAAGTATAAAAAACTTCTTGGTAAAGAATCACCTAAAGAAGTTTGAAATTGTGATTCTCCATATTAGGCATGTTGTGTGAACTCATAGATTTCCACAGGTCTGGGAATTTGATCAGGACCATCAACGATGGCTTCCAGTTGCCGAGTTAGCTTTGCCTGGCGACAAGGGTGATCAGGTCTATACTGTTGCATGGGCTCCAAATATTGGAAGGTAACATGGTGCTTGCTCTCAACTTATTGTTGCGTTTCTTTTTTCCGCTCTGCTCAGTAGTAGAATAGCAGTCAAAAGACACCTTAAGCTTGTTATGTTTTGAACTCGATCAATCACTCTCCTTCAGGCCATACGAGGTGATAGCTGTTGCAACTCATAAGGGAATTGCAATATGGTATATTGGACTGTATCCTGACCCTGATGGGAAGCTCTCAGTAGAGACCGCTGCGTTGCTTTCCGGTCATGGTGGCGAGGTATGGCCTTTTTTGGTCCAAGTGTAGAAATCATTTTTGCATTCCGGATTATGTGCAAGCAAAGAAATGCATAGTTCGAATGGAAAAAATAACAGACACGTCACCCCATGTTAATCATTAGGAAACTTACTTCTCTTTTGTGGGTAAAGGGAAGCAATGTAGAAGGATGATTATTTGAGTGCTCTGTTCGACCTGTTTTGCATAGGTGTGGCAGATGGAGTGGGATATGAGTGGAATGACACTGGCAACCACCGGAAGTGACGGGATGGTGAGGTTATGGCAGTCCAACTTACATGGAGAGTGGCATCAACAGGCTTCACTTGAACCCGCAGCTTGAGCTTCTTCATTATTTTCTCCTAAACTGCTTGTCTAAAGGCCATGCAGTGTATTAATTTAGGCTCTCATGCTTGTTCTTAAAGAACTGGCCGGCTTTGGAGGCGTGAAAATCTTGCAATCGGCCCTAACTACTCGATATAGCAATGTCTTAATCACCGGCAAATCGATTTTTCTGTGTGCAGTAGCTTACATCTGCTCCAACCTCTCATCTTATCTTGTCAAGACGAAGATCCTAAAGATTGCCCTTTTGCAGTGTCCTTACTGGTTTTGGAAAGGGTGAACAAGATAAACCAACTCATGCAAGGATGCATTGTGTGGTTAACAGGGGAGTGAATTTTTCTAGTACATGCTTATGGGGGCAGAGTGTGTATGCTGAGTATGTACCTTTCCCTTTAGCAGTACTATTCGCATCTTCTATGCTGCTATTCAATTCATGTGATGTGTACAATGTACTGCCATTAATGCATGTGATTTAGTCATTTAAGGAGTGCTATTAGAACTGTCCTTTTCTTTGGAATAATATGATCTTACATTTATCTTTGAGTTTCGGGTGCAATTACAAGAAAAAGGTACAATAATAGCATAATACAGTCATTTTCATTGATCAAACAAGTGAACTTTATTTTATGAAAAGACAGAATCGGCCCTCCAAATATTCTCTCTTCTTCCTGCCCTTGATTTATAAATCCCCTATCGCACGATTTCGAACTCCCCCTCTTTATGGGTCTTCCCCTTTCTTTCATTGCCATCGCAACCACTAACATAAAACCTTTTGCCAATCCCACTGCTGCTACCCATCTACCCTGAGATTGAACTCTAAGATGAGACCCATTAAATTCAAATCCC
Source organism: Escallonia herrerae (assembly GCA_033070095.1). Classification (NCBI taxonomy): domain Eukaryota; kingdom Viridiplantae; phylum Streptophyta; class Magnoliopsida; order Escalloniales; family Escalloniaceae; genus Escallonia; species Escallonia herrerae. The sequence continues at coordinate 23,623 of JAVXUP010001091.1, forward strand.
CATGGTAACATGTATTTTTCGACCACCAACCACCATGGCACCACAACACCACCACAATTGACTGGAGATGGCACAAGGGGTGTTCTGCCCTACCCTAACCCAATTCACCCCATCTTTGGTGTAACCCATCCCCCCGGTCCAATTCTGTCCCGTACCAATTTTATAATGTATTTTCTTTCTTTTTTCTCGATTGGCAACGACGTCCGAGGAAGGTGGCTATGTGAGTTGGATGGTGATGATGGGCGACGGATGACGACGGTGGTTGTCGAAGTTGGCTGGCTGTGACTTTTGGCGGTTGGTTGTTAGCAAAGGTGGTTTTTGGAATTGGCTAACTGCACCAACTGCCGAACTTAACCGTTAGTGACTCTTGGCAACGTCGACTGTTGGAACTGCCGGTGACTGCTAAGTGTAGGCTTGCGTGTATGTGTGTGTGTGCGTGCGTGCGCGTGGGTAAGAGAGAGAGAGAAAGAAGAATAGAAAAGAACAAGTCAGGGGTAAAGTTCATAAAAACTAGGTTAATTTAGGGATAGGTAAAATCTAAATAGGCCTAAATAATTAGATTCTCATTCCCCCCAAATCCTTTTAGGGCTTCTCCAAATAAATACCATGTGGAGTGGAGTGGGTGTGATATCTCGCATCGGATGCGGAAGACTTCGTGAATGGGCTTATAAGACCTTACCAAATAACTCATAGGTATTTACTTTGCCTAACTCTTACGAGGGAGGTATTGTCATATGATGATGCTGTGGACCGGATCGTTACAGTTAGACTTCCATTAGACTGAGACTATTACTTTTTAATTTTTATTAGATAGGGTGGTGGACCGGGACCTGAACCCACCACCATCACCATATTCGGTCTGTGAGCTATACACTTGTCGAAACCCACGTCCCTATGCCCTCAACAACAACCACCACTCACCCCAGTCGGACATAATCTACCCAATCCTTTAACACCACCTCAATCTTTCACTAACTATTATTGGGAGACCACCACGGACCACCAACACGCTCCTTCCTCAATCACTCGTATTCTTCCTTCAAAGCAGAGACACACACCCACGCAAAACCACCACGGACCACGAATGCCAACAGCCACCGCAACAATCCCTAGGGTAGCAGCCACCCTCAGATCCGCAAAACATGTTAGAAGATAATTGTTTACTTGAGGTCTAACGTGTAAATATAACTTAAAATGCCTTGAGAGTACGGGTTGCAATGGTGCAGGAGATTTGATCAATTGCATCAGTGAACAAGCTTGGATTAACATGAAAGGAAGTACTAGGTGGGTTGTATTTCGGTACGTAAACAAGTTTTTTGAATACTACCGACAATTTTTTTGTCATAATGAAAAAATAACAAATTGTACTGCTCGATCAGCAGAAACCGAACGCTAACTAAAGGAGAATAATCTCATATTAGCTTGATTTTAGCTTGATTAGCTTGATTTTCGGATCTAAATTAGCATGATTCTTGGATCTAAATTAACTTGATTCTTGGATCTAGATTAGCTTGATTTTAGGATCTAAACTGATTGTTGTGTAGTATATAAAGGCATGCTTTGCCATTCTGTAAAGACACACCAATGAATACAATTCTTCATTTCTTTATGGTATCAGAGCCATCTTTCTAGCATAGGCATTTCTTTTCAATTTCTCAGTCATGGAAGACAAATCTGCAAGTTATGTTCATGGGGGTTTGGCGCCCGTTGCGAATGTTCAAAACATCGCAATTGACACCAAATCTCCGTTCTACTTGCATCCGTCTGATCATCCAGGCTTGATCTTCGTTACACAACCTCTAAGTGAAAATGGAGAGAACTATTTCACTTGGAGACGTAACATGTTGACAGCGCTCCAATCCAAAAATAAGGCAGGGTTCGTCGACGGGTTGATAGCAAAACCCGATGTTCATTCCAGGGATTTTCAATCATGGATCCAGTGTAATGCAGTGGTCAAATCATGGATCGTCAATTCTCTTTCTAGAGAATTACAAACTAGTGCCGCACATGCAGACACTGCAAGTGAAATTTGGTGCGATTTTGATGAACGATTTACTCAGGGCATAGCACTTAGAGTGTATGACCTGAAGCGATCTATTGCTCTACTACAACAAGAGAAATCTGCTATTTCTACATACTATGGTAAGTTAAAAGGTGTGTGGAATGAACTACATAATCTTAGACCTATACCTGTATGTACTTGTGGTGCCGGAAAGAAAATGCAGGAAATGCGAGAAGAAGAGAAAGTCTTCGATTTTTTGATGGGATTGGATGATACTTACAAGACGGTGCGATCCCAAATCCTGAGCATCGATCCATTGCCAGGACTTGGGAGAGCATATGCCGTGGCTGCCCAAGAAGAAAAACAGCAAGTGGTCGCTGCTGCGCGTGTCCTTACTATCGAGGCCACAACTCTATTGGCTAAAGCACCACATATGCGGCATGGACGTGACCAGAAAATTGACCGGCGTGGTGAAAATTCTGGAGAAAGACGGCATGGTGGATTACACTGTACCTAGTGTAATCGATCCAATCACTCTAGAGAGAACTATTATGAGATCATCGGATATCCACCTAGATGGAGAAAACCCAAACCAAGAGGAGGAAATCAGCCATGGCTCCGCGCATCCGGAGGCACAACATCATCGGCGGCAATTGCCCAGCCGTTTGCAGCTACTGCCGACGCATCCGCACCATTTCCAAATCACAGCCCTGCATATCAACCATGGTCGCGCACTGCCGGAGACACAGCACCAGCGACAAGGGTTTCACAACAATTCGTTGCCACATCCGACGAGTCTGTGTCATTTCCAAGCTTCACACCCAGTGAAATGCAAAGACTTGCTGATCTTTTGGGCCGCCAATCAGGACCCACTAATGGGCCTTCTGCAAATATGACCTCACAAAATATATCTGGTAAGCCAGACTTGTGGATTATTGATACAGGGGCCACGGATCATATATCATGTAAACTTGATACTATGTCCGATGCTTATACAAATCCAGGTGTACCCCCGGTTCAAATTCCCAACGGTGATACCGTCCCAGTTCATGCTTTGGGACGAGTAAATCTTGGCCCCAATTTGCATCTCGAACAAGTTTTGGGAGTGCCTAATTTTTGTTTTAACCTATTATCAGTCAGTAAATTGACTCGAGATCTCAACTGTGTTCTAATTTTTGGATCTGAATTTTGTGTGATACAGGACTTACTCTCAAGGAAGCCGATTGGAGTAGGTAGAGTGCGAAATGGCTTATATCATTTGGAACCAACGAGGGCGGGGAAGGCGCTTCTGTCAAAAGGACATAACACTGCGGATTTATGGCACCGTCGTTTAGGGCATCTACCAATGAACCGTATCTCGCTGGTTTCCAACTTACCTGTTATTTTCAATTCGCCAAAACTTTTATTTTGTGATGCTTGTTGCAAGGCCAGACAAACTAGATTGCCTTTTCCACATAGCAAAAATAAATCGATGCACAACTTTGATTTAGTCCATTGTGATATATGGGGTCCATACCGTACTAAATCTCATTCTGGGTCACATTATTTTCTCACGATTGTTGATGATCATAGTCGAGCCACATGGGTCTTTCTCATGAAGTTCAAGTCCGAAACTAGACACTACCTCTTGATGTTTTTCAACTGGGTTAAGACACAATTTAACACCAGAATCAAGGTTTTTAGAACTGATAACGGTCTTGAATTTGGACATCGTGAATTATTACATCATTATTTTGAGAATGGAATGGACAGACAAACAAGCTGCACGGATACACCGCAACAAAATGGAGTGGTGGAGCGAAAGCACAGACATCTCTTAGAGGTAGCTAGAGCTTTACGATTCCAGGCCAAACTTCCAGTCAGATTTTGGGGGGAGTGCGTACTTACCACTGCTTACTTAATCAACCGCATGCCACTTTCTGTGCTCCAAAACCGAACACCTTATGAAGTATTATTTGGTAAGGTACCTAACTATGATCATTTGCGAACTTTTGGATGTCTCTGTTATGGACACATGAATGGCAAGCCACATGATAAGTTCGCCCCTCGAAGTAAGTCTGGCATTTTTGTTGGTTATCCCAATGGGCAGAAAGGATATAGGATTTATGATTTGGAGAGCAAAGTGATTTACTCTTCAAGAGATGTTCAGCTTTTTGAAAGCATATTTCCTTTTGCTGACAAAAAGGATAATATTGCTGACCTACAAACCTGCCACACTCCTTTTGGGTTAACAGATCATCTTTCAGTTGATTGGGAGTGTCAAGTAGCTAGCCATGCACCCACAGGTGAAACTAGTAAATCAACTCAGACCAGTGATGTGCCAACTAGATCAAACTCACCCCACAACGTCGACCTTGAACCCCTATCTCTTGGATCATCATCATCCCAAGACCAGATACCCTTGGATCAAGCACCAGGATCTGCTGAGTTGTCACCATCTACCATACAGTCACCCATCAGAACTGAGCAATCTGCCTTACCTATAAATGAACCTCCGGTTGTGCCTTCTAAGCGCACAAGACAGGTGTCCAAGAATCTTTCTGGGTACAATTATACATTGCCACCATCCCTTGCCCCTCCTTCATCTACTTCGCACTCTTCCTCTCCATCTGCTAACTCGACGGTATATCCTTTGTCCCATAATACTTCTTATTCCAAATTTTCTAGAACTCACACTGCATTTTTAGTGGCCATCTCTTCGGTCGATGAGCCCAAATATTTTTCTCAGGCAGTGAAACATGCTCATTGGAAGGATGCCATGGCCAAGGAGATCTCTGCTTTGGAAGCTAATAACACTTGGACACTTATGCCATTACCATCTGGAAAACGTGCCATTGATTCTAAGTGGGTATATAAAGTCAAATTCCACCCAGATGGCACTGTGGAGAGATACAAAGCACGACTTGTGGCTAAGGGATACACCCAGATTGAAGGTCTAGATTTTCATGAAACATTTGCACCAGTTGCCAAACTAGTTACGGTACGGTGTCTTCTTGCCATTGCTTCAATAAAGAAATGGGAACTCCATCAGTTGGATGTCAACAACGCCTTTTTGCATGGAGATCTAGAAGAGGAAGTATACATGAAGATTCCTCAAGGTTTTTCTAAACAGGGGGAGAATCGTGTGTGTCGTCTTCAAAAGTCTCTTTATGGGCTTCGTCAGGCTTCACGCAATTGGTATCACAAGTTTACTCAGTCCTTACTTGTAGTTGGTTTTATTCAGTCTCAATCTGATCATTCTTTATTCACCTTCGCTCGTAAAGGATCTTTTCTTGCTGTCCTTATTTATGTTGACGATGTGATTGTCACGGGGACTGATTCAGCTAAAATTTCTTGGCTAAAACACTACTTGGATACTAAGTTCCATATTAAGGATCTCGGTAAACTCAAGTACTTTCTCGGCATTGAGGTGGCACGTTCTTCTGATGGCATCGTGTTAAGCCAACGCAAATATGTTCTTGACATTTTAACGGAATGTGGTCTAACAGGTTGCAAGCCATCTTCCTCACCCATGGCTGAACAACATCAACTTGATCTTAATTCAGGAGAACTATGTGATGATCCAGGACAGTATAGACGTCTCATTGGCATATTACTCTACCTCACGATCACTCGTCCAGACATAAGTTATGTAGTTCACATCCTAAGTCAATTCATGCACAAGCCAAGACGACCACATTATGATGCTGCCATACGCGTTCTTCGCTATCTCAAAAATTCGCCCGGTCAAGGTATTTTGCTCTCTTCCAACAGTTCTCTATCACTACGTGCTTATTACGATGCCGATTGGGCTGGCTGCCCAACAACTCGCAAATCTACCACTGGGTATATCGTGTTTTTGGGATCTTCACCCATTTCCTGGCATTCAAAGAAACAATCCATAGTCTCGCGTTCCACCGCTGAGGCAGAATACAGGGCAATGGCCACCACCGCAAGTGAGATTATTTGGCTACTTCAACTCCTCTCTGATTTAGGGGTCTCTCATCAAAATCCAGTTTCCTTATTTTGTGACAATCAGGCCGCATTACACATTGTGGCCAACCCAGTGTTCCACGAACGCACAAAGCACATTGAAATAGACTGTCATTTTGTTCGGCACCACACTCAGTCCAAAGCTTTATTACCTCAACCAATTTCATCTCAATATCAGCTTGCAGACATTTTCACCAAGGCACTTGGCCAGGAATGCTTCCACATTTTACTGGGCAAGTTGGGCATTTCAAATATCCATGCTCCAACTTGAGGGGGAGTAAAGGAGAATAATCTCATATTAGCTTGATTTTAGCTTGATTAGCTTGATTTTCGGATCTAAATTAGCATGATTCTTGGATCTAAATTAACTTGATTCTTGGATCTAGATTAGCTTGATTTTAGGATCTAAACTGATTGTTGTGTAGTATATAAAGGCATGCTTTGCCATTCTGTAAAGACACACCAATGAATACAATTCTTCATTTCTTTACTAACATTGTGGAAATCTGAAACACTTTTCTTAAAAATGTGGACACAAATATGTATTTTGACAAAATTAAGTAGTTGACCAATAAAATTACCCATACACTCTCAAATATAAGCGATAGCTTCTATTTTTGTTTCCCTGGGGGCTTAAGATATATTCATTGACCAGGAGAACAAGACCCAAGTAGTTCAGTGTACCATATACTAGCTGCTACTTTCACAAAAGGATTTCGAGCCTTTGCACATCTCTATATGTACATTATACAATAATAATTCTCTTCTTCTTAACCTAGCTAGGGTTTCAGCGTCTCTAAGGTCTCTCTGTCAGACGTACATGGGTCGTCCGAAAGTCAAACTGGAAAGGATAGAGGACAAAACCCACAGATAGTCGCATTCTGGAAGCGTCGGAAGGAGCTGTTTCAGAAGGCCGAGGAGCTAAAGCATATTGTGTGATGCCGAGGTCGGTGTTCTTGTCTTCTCTCCTAGAAAGAAGCCCTTTACTTTTGGGCAACCGTCTTTTGATTCTGTCGTCGATCGTTACTTAGCCTTGCAAAAAGAAGAGAACCGCCGCGATAAGCTGGCAGCTGAAGAAGGGAGCCACCGTGATAAGGTGGAGGCCGAGTTAGCAAAAAAGTGGTGATTGGACACGAAGGTCGAAGATTTGGGGTTGAATGAGCTTGAAGAGTATACAGCTGCCTTGCAAGAGTTGAAGAATAACGTGAGCCGCAAAGCTGATGGGATTGCAATGAGCATGGCTACACCTTACAATTTCATGTAGTCGCATGGCCTTCGTCATCTCTTTTGTTCATTGTGATTTCTGGTTTATGTTAAGTTATTAGGACATTGGTGAGCAGTGATGGCTTTGTCTCTTGGTGCATGGTGAGAATTGTAATATTGAAGCCAATTAGAAAGGCTATTTTGATGGTTCTGCTATGATTTTCTTTAGTTTACCTAATAGGAAGAGTATCCTTTCTATTATCGAATTCTATTGTTTCTCAATAAATGAGCCATTTTTATCAGTGATGCGTTGGATTCGGATAAGATGACATGCACTAAAAAAGAAGGCACTCTTCACAAAAGAAATAACATAATCCGAACAATTGTGAATCGTTTTTATTTTCATGGTTTATCTCATGTTTTCCATCATTCTTCATGTGTGTTTTATTACGTGCCTGTATGTTATATCTCCCAACTGAATTATCTCAAAACTATGGTAGTTGAGGAGATTGGTGAGATTTGTATAATCGCTCGAGCAGCCTACTTCCTTAGCTAGACGAGGCTTTGTTGTATTTCTCACTTAGAGTTTCGTAGGTTCGATTTTTTGTTGAATGCTATTTTAATGTATTGTCTTTTGAAAAAAGAAAAGAAAAAGTTACCGATGAAGGGCGAAACAACAAATATTACTAAGAAAAATATAAGGGCTGTCCAGTAATTTGCTTTACTCGGTAATGTAGGCGCAATTAATGTGAAAATCCAAATACAGATCCTTAATTGTTTCAACTTTCTTAATAAGTGCCGCAGAAAACATTAATTATTTTATCTTCTCATCAAAGAAAGCCCTTCCCGGCACTTCACAGTCCCTGTATAAATAGGCATTTGGCACCGCCACAACAGATAAAAGAAACCCTAGCTTTTGCTGCTTCTTCTTTTTCCGCGAGAACAAAGGCAATGGGGCGCACAAAGTTGGAGATCAAGAAGATAGAGGACAAGGCAAGACGACAGACGACCTTCACGAAACGCCGGCAGGGCCTGTACAAGAAGGCCGGCGAGCTGGCCACCAAGTGCGGCGCCCAGGTGGCAGTGATCGCCTTCTCCAATGCCGGCAACGTCTTCGCGTACGGGCACCCCGCGGTGAACACCGTCCTCCGCAGGTACGAAGCGGCGACCGGGGGCGGCGGGGGAGGGAGCCGCGCGGTGAGGGAGGAGATCGAGAGCAAGTACAGGGAGTCGGTGGCGAAGCTGGAGGCGGAGAGGAGGGTGGAGGAGATACTGGGCAGGGCGGCGGCGGCGGCGGAGGGGGGCGGGGGGAGGCCGCTGTGGAGCGTGGAGGTCGAGAAGCTGGGGGTTGACGAGCTGGAGAAGCTCAGGGCCACCATGGAGGACATGAAGAGGAGGCTGGCTGCGCATGACGGCGGGATTGCAGCGGCGGAGGCTGATTCCGGCGACGACCGTGATATTCCGGCGGTTTAGGGTTATGGATCTGTTTTGATGAGATTAGGGTTTAGGCAAATATGCTTCGATTAGGGTCCCTTTTTTTTAGGCTTTTTAGTCGTTTATGTGAAAAAGGAAGGCTATATTTTAGCTAGTTTTTCGGAGATTTTAAGTCTGTTACTTCTCTACCAAGAATCTTGGCTTTGACAAAATCACAGAATGAGATGACGAGTTAGTACTTTTGCCTAATAAAAGGTATTTCTTTTTTCCGTTGCCGATTTCTTTGTATGTCTGCTAGAGCGGAGAGTATTCTCTTTTATTTTATATATAATACGACATTTCATTATTTTTTTTTAATTTAAGTTAAGCAGGAGAATGTAGACTAAAAATTTGTTTCATAGACACACGAATAGTCAAGCTATTTTCTATTGAGGTTAAAAGAATACGATTACAATTAAATTGAATTTTTTTTTCTATTGAGGTTAAAAGAGAAATATAGTTACAACTAGATTTAGAAGTTCATGATATGACATTTGATTTGTTTATTGAGGCTAAAAGAGGAATACGATTTGTTATTGAGATTTTCGATCCTTCTTAGTTCTTATTAGGTTACTTGGTCCATTAGAGACGGTTTAGACCACATTAAAAGATGGTTTTAGCCTTCAAAAACTCCATTTGGATGTGTAAGTCAAAACTAATCACGGGTAACAACTTTGTGCGTCAAGAAACTTACAAGGAGTCAAGGACTAAAGAGAAGAGTGAACTCTCCACTTGCCTTTTTACCTCAGCCCCGTCAGTTTTCATGTCCTTTTTCGGAGCTGGGCCAGCATGGAAGGCCCACGAACTCAAATCTGGCTGCAAAAATGGGCCGGGGCAGGGAGAGATGGAGAATTATCTTTAGTTTTTTGGTGGTGATAAATATTTATGCCTTTGTTCAAGTGGGAGCGAGAGCCAGAGGCACTGTAGAAGATGATTAGTTGTATACAAGCTGTTTGGAAGAACCCGACCTTACTGGGTTCTTGTAATTCTATCTTGCAAAGTTTTCAAACAGTTCAATTGAGAGAAGTACACGGTCACCTCAAATGCTGCAGGAGGAGGAGACTATATGAGAAGAAGAGAGGATTGGTTGTGTATGCGAGTCTGTTGCCAGCGGATCCATGGGCACCGGATTCACAGAGCGTACTGGCTTCACAGCTCTTTGCGGTCTCTCTCTTCCCTTACCTTGGTTTCTTGTACTTCATCACCAAATCCAAGTCTGCTCCCAAACTTACCCTCTTTGGGTTCTACTTCTTGCTGGTCTTTGTAGGTGCCACAAGTGAGTTCCTTTTGCATTCCCCCCTTTTCTTGTCTCAGTTTGGTTGTGTTAACTTTGCCATGGTGTTAGACTGTTGGATTTTAATATGAACAGGTTTACATATATGTTGTGTTTTGCTGGTACTTCAGGGAGTATGTTGTTGTATGTAACTGCTGCTTTCTTCTCTGCTTTTGAAAGTAAGTGGAGAAATCAGCATACCATTTGGATTTGGTTTTATAGACATTTGATGTCAACAATCTATGTTGCTTTCCTTTCCTTGGATTGTGTTTCTGAGCAACCAATTTGAGTAAAGCATGTAGTTATGGCCGCAGGGGGTGATTTATTATGGTTCTCTGAAATTGGGGTAGTTATGCATCATGTAATTCTTGAGAACAAAAGTGAAAATGGAGGAGAGTTGAGGTTCATCTACACCGACTTAAGGACATGATAGCTGTCTATATTTGAAAATTGAAATCATTTATTATTTCAAGTCATGAAAAAAGAGAGGTTTTAGAAGGCTATGGTGAATGCTTACTGGATGCTTCTAAGAACACAACATGGAAGCTTACTAGGACAGCCTTCAGAAAGTTCCATACTTCTCTAGGCATTTTCTTTCGCAATTGTCTTGGGCATTGTGGAGAATTTTAGAGTTGTCTATCCATGTAAATATCTAGATATTCTTAGGAAAAGTTCTAAACACCTATTATAGGATCAAATAGATAATCACCATCCATTGAGTAGGTGGACATGTATAAATAGGTGAGACTATCACTTGGCCAAACCATCCAAGCATCTATGTGTTATTGTGCAAGCATTCTACCAAACACTTGCAACACTAACCATTGTGTCAAACAAACCCCAGCCTTCACAGCTTTCTACCGTGGTAGGAGACACGAACCCCTCTCTCACCCACATTCTGACCAACTTTTCAGTTAGGGAAAGTGACCTAAATGGAGAAAGCATGATTTTAAAGGAGTACAACAAATCAAACTCTTGTGCATTTCACTTTGCAATTTATGCAAAGTAAAAAGGAACTTGAAAATAAGAAATGACACTGAAATGACGAACAAATGAACAAGAAGTCAAAACCTCAAGGAAAAGAAAAAAATGTGATTTTTAGCAAGAAGAGAAACAAAAAGATAACGAAGATGGACAAAAAATGTAAAGGATGAAAAACTTGGAATCGCGGCGCAGGTGAGAGCCCAAGCTGTAAATTTTAGAGCCCAGACCAGATATGCTGCTATATCTGGGTATGGTCTTGGTCTCCAAAATAGGGGCGTGTAATATAGAAGACTCCAGAATCTTGTTGTACCTCCTTAACTTCTTATTTCTTTGGTTCGCATCCCCATTGTCGAAAGAGAGGCTAAGGCCGTAGAACGTATCTATCTAGCTTTGAGCACATAAGTGTTAAGCGTCACACGGAGCTTGGGCATCATCCACCTAAATCATGCTTTGCATTCCTGTAATAGGAGAATGCCCTTTGTGGACAATCACAAAGCAATACAGATTTGCAATACAATGGTTCATTGAGGTATTAGATGTGTCGATGTTAGTTTTTAGTTGCTCATGGCATTTAAAAGTAGTGCAACTTGTGTTCATATTCAACTATATTGACACACTAGCCTATGACTTATCTTGGAAAAGTACTAGTATCTTCACTTGTCTTTCCTTTTTAACCACTCATTACCTTTTGTTCTTTTTCGGTCCTATTCTCTCTTTTGCTTTTATCTTTACTGTAGATAGAAGCCATGCCATTTCTTTTTTCTTTTGTTGAAGATTGAGATGTTAAGCATTTGAATAAGTGTGACTAAGAACGGATAATTATTTCTTCCATTCATGATTGATATGTTAAGCATATAGATGAGAGTGATTAAGAACTGGTAAAGGATTTTTGATTAGTACTGAGCTAACTATTTTTGAGATTCTTTACCTGTACTCCTCTCAGCAACGGCCTCTCGCGGTTACAGACATTTTTGCAATTTGCTTGTTGCATAGTCATCATGTCTATAATTCCAGCGTTGAAACTTTGTTTAGATCATAGTAGTATTTATACGGGGACTGCGGGTGGTTACATTACAGCTATGGCGTCCACTCGACAACGGCCAAATGCTACAGACACGGCGACACAGCCTCGGACAATAGCATACCCCTTACCCAAGACGAGGGGGAGGTCTCTCATTGTTGTAGCTTCAAAACCCCAGACCCAAATGGAGGACGTCACTTCCGATCCCGACCCTGCGTCATCGTTGCAGGAGGACTTGAGCTACATTTTAAAATTGGCAGCTAGTTCAGTTTCTGGTGCAGCTGCAATCAAGTATGGAAGCGTCATCTTCCCTGATATTACAAGACCGAACATTGTACAAGCTTTGATAATGATATCTGCTCCCATTATTGTAGCTGTTCTTATTTTGATCAAGAAAAGTCGCACAAAATGAGGACTTTCACGGTACATGTGATGACAAAATGGTAGGAAGGAAATCCTGAGTCCAACTTTGCATGAGTTACACATGATATGTATGCCAAATTTTGGTATAAATTGTACGGCAGTGAATGTATAGTGTATAAATCAAACTCTACAAATTTCGCTTTTAATGAGTCGCAGAATTTATTTGTCATTTCACTTGTTTCCTTATTTGCTGAACTTTGAATGACAAGCAATAATTTCCGCAATAATACGGTTAGTGTCTACAGATTTACCTAAACTCGACTGACGCTCTTCTTGTTGGTCTTTGTTGCTTCACATCTATCATCCAGTTCCAGCTGGAATTTACGGTAACTTTACCCTTCTAAGCGTATGATGATATCATATTTCCGTTTTAAAATGTTCCTTTCCTCATTGCCAATTGTCTGAATAAATTTTCCAATCTTGTGGACAGCAAAGTTGCATTATGGAACTTCCTTGTCTAATGTGGACTGGTTGCATGGTGGTGCCGAGTCGCTGCTAACTTTGACCAACTTATTCATTGTGTTGGGGCTTAGGGAAGGCCTTCGCAATGCCAGGAATGCCAAAGAAAGCACATCCGATGTTGGCCCAGGGGTAAAGGAAGAGAAGCAGCCATTGCCGTAGTTCTAAATTGCAGGTTGAGTGTTGTATTGTATTTACTTGTATTTTAAGGCTCTATTTCTACAGTGAATCGAGTGAGATATTTTCGTAATTAATCACTTTTAGCGATAGTTACAAGTTCGCATTATTGGTGCAGAACCAAAATAAAGAACTGATTCAGCAATCACATTCATTATATGATTCTCGTGGACAGCCTTGCCAATCTGACAATTGAAAGAAGGATGCAGTTTAAAGAAAATGCATGCAATTCTTTTAATTCAGTGTAATGGCGGTGGCCATGGTTCATTATAACCGCTAGAGAACCTGTGATTTAATTATTTGTGGTGGGAGTATATTTCTTACTTTCATCCGTCCAAGGACCATCAAACTTAGCTGACAAGTGAGCAGTGAAACTCATTAAAACTGACTCAAATTTCTGAGTAAGGGCGCCAATATGATGGAAGCTCTTACCATTGAGTAGATATTCAGGGTTCTCGTACTCTAATTAGGTCCTCGTCATCTGGTGATTCACAATTGTCAACAGAGCCACATCCTGATGGTTCCTGCCTCACGCCGTGACAATCGATACTTTGTCCGGAAGCACATTCTCTCTTTCATTTTCATCAAAGGGTCACCTAAACTTAGCTCAAGAAAGTAGTACAATAGAGACAGAAATGACTGTCCAATGTTTAGTAGAAGAGTTTTCCGAGGTGTTAAGCAATCCTGGTGATCAAAATTATTATCAGGATAATAAGGAGCAAGACTGCAAGACGATGTGCGTAGCATGCACGTCATACTGTATAATTGATCTGATTTACCTCGGTTTTCAGCCAAAGGGGTAACACTTGCAATTTGGAGAAACTCATTCCTCACATTCTTTTCCAATTGTCAAAGGCACCACTAGAAATAGTTCCAAAAAAAGAGGTTTCCCCCCAATCCCCAATGCTGTCTTCAAAGAAAATTTGTATTTGTGGTAGAGGGGCCAGCCAAGCAAGTGATTAAAACCATCAGCAAGCAACCTTAAGGAACTTACATTTGGAAGAAGATTCAAATTCTGTATCAGTAATCATGGAGGAGAAGAGTAAGGTTTGTGTTACAGGAGGTTCTGGATATAAGGGTCACATTGTCCATGCAACTTTGAGGAACTTAGGTCTGTGTATCTGCATGTGATTGTGTGTGCGCGCACGCTTTGCTATGCCATCTTAGCGCTGAATTTTGCTGCAGATGACACATCCAAAGTAGGACTTCTCAAGTCCGTGCCCAACGCAGTTGGCAGACTAGTGTTATTCCAAGCTGATATCTACAATCCTTGTGAGTTTGAACCAGCAATTGATTGCCAGTTTGTTTTCCATGTGGCTATTCCCATGGTACCCAACACCCACAGCTCTCAGGTCAATCTCTTCTCTACCTTGGTTTTGATTTAAATCAAGTTTCATGCCACGTTTGAGATTAATGCATTAATTATTGTACGAGCTCCATTAGTGTACAAGGATACGATTGAAGCTGCCGTGCTGGGGTCAGAAGGATGGCTGATTCTTGCATCAGATCACAAACGGTTAAGCGACTCATCTAACTGCTTCAGTCATGGCATCATCTCCATTGAACCAAGATGGAACTGGCTTCAAATCTTCCTTGGACGAATCTTGTTGGACCCCTCTCGACTTTTCATATAACTACGGCGATGAATTTACAATGGTACTTATTTTTCCCAGAAATTAATAATTACAAGGTTAAATTATGAAAGGCTAATTTGCAACAAATGTTTGATGACTAACAACAAATGTTTGATGACTAACGCTAAACATATATGCAACTCTAATCACAATTCAGAGCAGTGGCACAGATCATCGTACACCAGTGTCACACAGACTAGCACTTTACAATAATCATGTTCTAAACCAATCTTTTAAATTAATTTCAATTTGAATCTCAAAGTAATCTTGTTCTTCTGCACCTGTTTCTTCTTGAAGGGATATACCAAATCAAAGACATTGGCAGAGAAAGAGATATTGAGCTATAATGATGTTGAAAATGGCAAACTAGAAGTGGTCACCCTGCCCTGTGCCTTAGTGGGAGCGGGAGGAGACACAGTTCTGTCCTATCTTCCTACAAGCACAAACGTAATCCTATCACAGCTAACAGGCAAGCTATATGCTTTCAGAGCTCTACAACTTTTGCAAGAACTTTTAGGTTCAGGTCCTCTGGTTCACGTCGATGATGTTTGTGAAGTGCATATTTTTTGCATGGATAAACCATCACTGAAAGGTAAATTCATATGCGCAGCCTGTGATCCAACCATAAGGGAGATGGTGGATTACTATAGAAAATCGTACCCGGACCTTGAGACGTCAGAAGAGTAAGATTTTCTTTTGTCTTGATTAACTAGTCCTGTTTCCAATACAAGTTAAACTTCCCAGAATACTTTCCAGGAAATTTAAAAAAAAATAAAAATTTCTTCCTCTTAGCAACATGATTGTCAATCTAAGAGATGCAACTTCTTTTTCATTTCGTGGTTTCAAATCACTGGCGAGCTGAATTTTCATCTTAGATTTCTGGGGGTCCTAGACAGAGGAAGCATATGCAATAATGCGAAGCTGATGGAAGACGGGTTTGAGTACAAGTATGGCATGAAGATGATAATAGAAGATAGTGTGGAGTGTGCAAGACGTCTGGGAGTCCTCAGCTCTTGTCTTTCGAGTCCCTGAGAACATATTTATGTAGTTTTAAGTTTCTTGGTGTCCTTCTAATATAATTTTTGTTAGTATTCAATTCTTACTAGTTCAAGGTTGTCCAGGATTGTTAGTTTGTTGGCTACTAAGCCATTTTCTGATCACTGTTTAAAAGGTAATCAATGGCATTCTCTCTCGGAAAAAAAAAAAACCCGAGCCTGAACCTATCGCAGCCACCAGAAGTGTAACCATCTGACTTTCCCCTGAGAAGTTGACCACCAGCCACCCAGTGCTCCCCTTCTTTAAAATCCTCACCATCTCATTCAGCTGAATATTCGAATATAGGGGTTTCTTACTGACGAAAGTTAGATTTGTTAGTGTTTAATCTATGAATATGCTTCTTCTCAAAGGGTTCAAAGTTAAAAGTAGTGATCCCATGGACTGGCAAGAGAAAATTAGAAAATGAGCAAACCACTGTTTAGCAGTCTTTTGAATCTCAGTTTTGTAGGTTCTCCATCCCCACTCCACCCCTCATTTTCAGAGTTTTGGCTTTCGATGGCCTCAAATTCCAAGATTTTGCCTCTCATTGGTGTCTATTTATGTTCTAATTTGTAAAAATCATCCTGAGCAAACAACCAGGTCAGAAACCCAAAGATGAGGTGATTTGCAGCGGATAAGCAGCATTTTTTTCCTCCAAAATTGCAGGCTTTTGTTGTTTTTCTACTTGCTTAACATATGATTTGTGCAGAAAAAGTCAAAAGATACGCTGATCAATCGTCTATGAATCATAGAAGTTGTGGTATGTGGTTCCTTGTTATTTTTGCAATTTTTTCTTGTTCTTCTTCCCTTCTTAGTTTCGTCCTCTTTTCCTCCTCTGTACAAAGAAACCACTGCTTGCTACCGTCTTTATAGAAGTAATTTTAAGAGCAGGAACTTCATATTTTTGTCAGATCATAGGCCTATTGCTGCTTCAGGCCTCCAGCGCACAGGACTTACGACAATAGTATTTTTTATTTGTTGGAGTTCAAGTAGCAGGTTCCAAATACTGCAATAGCTAGATTACTTCTCTGCTGATTCTTAACTTCAATGAACTCTTCTTGTTGCTCTATCTTGCCTCACCTCTACCATCCAGATCCAGCTGCAACTTATTATTAACTTCATTGTTTTAAGCTGGAGTCCTTCTTTTCGTGCATACGAGTTGTTTCCCAACTCTGAAGCTAGTCCAGAGGTCATAGTACCGGGACTTTTGTCTTGGTGGAACAGCTGAAGCACTTGGGAAAGGAGGGAATGCAGAAGAGCCAATTTGCTTCAACAATAAAAGAAGATTGTTTAGGTCATATCAGTTGAACCACCCTAGCTTGTTTCTGGAGTTGCACGTTTGTCTTTTCTACTGATTGTAATGGAACTGTGAGCATACTTCCCCTGCAGCAATGCTTCTGAGACGTCTTCCCCAGGAACTGATACACCCATCCAGCAATGCTCCTTATACGTGTTCCAGGGTTCCCAGAGATGGTTTACTCTGCAATGTCGAAGTAGAGTTAGCATGAAGATCACTATTGAACTCGGATCACTGTAGGATTGCATAAGTGGACTGCCATATCACGTCATGAACATTGCTTACAACATATCAATTCTCCATTTGTTTTGCGCAGTTTCGGGTTTTGGAATTTTATGATATTTACCTTCTCTTTTCTGAATACTGAAAAATCTTGACCGAATTTCCTCCATTTGTGCAATATACACTCGTGCCATAATCTTCCATGTCCTGTCAGTTCCTTTTTCTAGACCATCATTTCTTATGCCTGAATGGTAGGTTAATCCTTCACTCATCTAGTACAGTTTGTCGAACAAACATAGTTCAGGGTTGTAGGGTTTGTGAAATTATCTTGTACTGCATTGTTGTTAGGATATTCTGTTTGCCCTCATGTTCAACAACCGGAATGTGCTTCTTGCCTGAATAAGGTTGCTTCATTCTCTCAACAGAATATGTATCAGATAAAGAGCATTGATGATATTGCGTAATTTTGTTGATGGACGATATAATTTTGTTTACCTAGAAACAAGACACTGAGCCGTCTCTCCAATTTCAAAAGCTCGAACTGCTTCCTTTTAGTCATGGATCTTATACTAGTCACTCGAAACACTGGATATTCTAAGGACCAAAAACAACAGATGTTGTCTGCTTCAGAAAAGACTGAAAATAGTTGATAATCCTATAGTTCATTAATGCTATGCTAGCAGTTGATTCAAGTAGTATGTACAAGATCATCCTCCTACTCCCAACTCCGCAGCAGGCAGGTCCTCCATTAGGAAAAATCATTAGCTGCTGCAAGCTAATTTGATAGTGCAACCAAATGCAATACCGCGGTAGTGTTCTTCAAGCTGGGGTTAATCAAAGAATCCTGGGGAGTCGAATGGGAAATTTGGGTTGAGATCCACTGGGTCGATGGAGAAGTCCAAATCGCCGATTGGAGAATTGGTAGATGAAGTGTTGGCTGAGATTATCTCAGACTCCTTGGGTTGCAAGTTGTGGAACTGCCCAAAGCTGTCCATTTGGCAGGGTGACACTGAGTAGTAGTTTGATTCTGATGCAGCCGGAGAGATGAAAGAAGGAGAAAAACTCCCTAGCAAGTCCCCATTAAGAAGCATCGAGAACGGATTTTCACTGGTCATGCATCCGAATGATGCAGAAGAGAGAGAGAAGGGAGATGCCATCTCCTTATTGCCCACGTCTCCAACATCGACTCTTAGGTTTGCTCGCAAGTTCAAGAGCATGTCGTTCGACTGCTGTTGTTGATAATTATTGTGATGGTGGTGGACATGCTTCTTGAGTTCTTGTTTTTCCGGCGATGCAGGCGGTGCTACTGAATTGGAAGCCTGGTGGCATGTATGCTTCCCTCTATACGTGATCTCAAATACAGTGGGGTCTTCCTCCGATCGTTGGACTTGCTTTGTAGCCCAACAGCTCTGAGTGTTGCGATATGTGCATCTGTAATAGCTTCTGCAGAATGAAACAAGTGGCAGAAGGATTAGTTTCCAAGTCAGGACTAAGCCGTTCGACTTTGAGCTCTCGTTAGCCGTCGGACTCGTTTGGTTCAAAAGCAATATTTTAGGTACTTTCCGGTACGTTTAAGCTCGGAGTACTCAAATTGAATCTGCCATGTACTTTAAGGTAGAGCTTTGACATTAACTCATTTTTGTACGCAAGTCAATACAGAACGGAAAGGTAAATGGGTAAATTACTAAATTTCATGCAAGATAAGGGGATGGACCCATCATTACCTGGGGTATGTGGCGCCAAGAATGTCTTTTTGCCCATATTTCCTCCAACTATAGCCATCATCAGTGGCTCCGTCCAACCCATTCTCGAAGCCAACTCTCACTTGCTTAGTCCATGTTGGCAAAAGCTTTCTGCAAGACGAGACCAACAAAGTGTTCACAAAAGGTTCACCTTAAATGAATAACAAATTCATAAGATAATTTGACTTATTGACCATTCAAACAACAAAAGCTCACCTCTTCTTTGATACATCTTTGAATCCCCTCTCGAAGTCTTCGCTCCGAGGACTTACATCAGCAGAAGCCGAAGAATTTGGGACCCCAGTGAATGTTTCTGCAGGCTGAGGCTGCGCAACTGACCCACTCCACTTGAGAATCAACAAAGCCTTGTCATACGAAGATAAAATCCTCTGTACCAATACTTCTCGGCTTTCAGAAGATGATGCTGAAGTCAACTCAACCCTCAGCTGCTTGGCTAGCTCCATTCCTTGGATGAGCTCATTGACCAACGTCTTCTGCTCCCAGTTACAACCGAGGTCCATTTTTAAGTAGCACTGCAAGTTCTAGCTGATGAAAGGGTGTGCAAGCAGAAATAGGGAGTTGACTCTGTGATAATGCTCAGTTTCAGTTCATGTCATGGGGACATGTTCCAGAAATAAGAACTCTTTGTGACCCAAAAGGACTGGAGATTTGGAGAGTAGAGTTCTATGTATGAAGAGAAGGGTTGAGTGAAGCTGAAGAAGCAGAGAGTGAAGCATGTTGAATATAAAGGAAGGGGGTTCTGGGGTTGGTGATTGGCAAGAGAGTGATGTGAAAGAAACAGGGGATGTGGAAAGTAAGTAAGAGAGTTGAAGGTTGACTGAGAAACCGAGTTTTTTAGCAGAGACTGGTCTTTGGTCTTAAGAAGCAAGTAATACAGAGGGTCCTAATGAAGGAAGAGTAAGGAGGTTCAAGTGCTGACTGATTCAAATCTCCAAAAAGCGTCTCACCCTCACCCCAGTGTATAAGCTGAGAGGCTGACCAATTCAAATGACCCATGGATAGTCATTATTGAAGTAAGGAGAAGATGAATTAAGTGGAACGAAGTGATTACGTGTTTTGAAAATGGAACGATACGCGTTCTTTGTTTTTAATTTGTACTAGGTCATGGAAAGGGATGTTATCGCATGAACACTTAGAGTGCGTTTGATATTCTTTTTTTTTTCTTTTTTTTTAGTTTTGAAAATTAGAAAAAAAAAGTACGTTTCGTAATCATTTTTTTTTCCTTCTCCAATTTAAAAACCAGTTTTTAAACTGAAGAGTAAAAAAAAAACTCCAAAAACTGGTTTTTTTTTTCACTTTTGGTTTTTTTTTTTTTGAGACCACCACCCTCCCACCGCCGGCCGCCGACAGCCACCTCCGTTCGCCGGCAGCCACCTCTGGCCGCCGGCCGTCGACAGCCATCTCCGACCGCCGGCGACTGCCCGCGGCCACCACCAGCAGCTGCCGGCGACCACCTCCCGCCGCTGGCAGTCACCGCCGGCGACCACCTCCGACCGCCGGCACCACCTCCGGCCACCGGCACCACCGTCGGCCTCCGGGGACCACCGTCGGCAGCTACCAGCCACCGTCGACCACCGATACGCCCCACCATCGCCAAAGCAAACCACTCAAAAAAAAAGTCAAAATAAAAAGGGTTACCAAACACCAAAAAAAAAAAAACTCCAAAAAAAAAAAAGGTTATCAAACACCCACTTGTTTTTGTAAAAAAAATAAAAATTAAGCTGCTCTTTAAAAACTGAAAATAAAAAAAAATTTGTCAAACCAACCCTTAGAATAGATAATTATGATATAAATTACTAGACGACGTCGCTCAATGTGGGCAAATTTTTTTTAGCCAGAGAAGAGGTTTCTTGATGCAAATTCCTTCTCATACTTATACCTTACTACAAGAAGTTGTTTACAAGGAGAGTGACAAACTCCATTTATCATGTAACATGTTTATGAAGGAATAAGAGAATTTGTGTTTTCAAACCGGGTTATTTTTCAATCGGTGTATGGATAGATTTTTTTTTTTGAAAAAGCAATTAAAAATAAGGCTAATTTTTTTTTTTTTGAGATGAAGTAGAATAGCATAGATAATAAAGAGTTCATCACCGGACGGTGAAGTACAGGAGGAAAAGCCAGGACTTACAGAGCTTCCATCAACAAATATACAAGAGAAAACGAACAAGGCAGAAATAAGTACACAAAAACCAAAAAACTCTCACGACACCAAGGAATTAAAGATCTTGTTGCTGCAAAAGTCATGCACCCAGTCTTGGTAAATGGCGATATGCGCATGGCAGGCAAAAGCAGCTAATGATCTGGATTCCTTAAGCTGAGGCGTGGTGGCTCTGTCAACTCTAAACTGATGGAAGTGCGAAAGTACATAGCAAAAGTCATACATAACAGGAGCAGTAGTGTCAAGGATCTTCTTCAAGTCCGAGAGCTGATCAAGCAAAAAATTAGAATTAGTTAAAACATTTATGTGCAATAGATTGTTCCGCTTTGCCCAGTAAGAAGCAGTAAGTAAGCCTTTGGATATAGCATGTAATTCGTCAGAAGCTAGAAAAGAACTTGCTGTTGTCGCACATGGAGACCGTTTTCGGAAATACAGTGGAGCCCCAAACCCGATTTGTAGGTGACTTTATTGAAACTGAAGTCGATGATCATTGTGAGGGGTCTCGCTGTTTCACAATTGCACTGATTGGTATTGGGTACCAACTCAACTGGAAGAGATAAGTCATATTGTGAGGTATTTAAAATGTGCAAAGTAGGAGTTTTCTTATAAGCAAAGGCTGTGCAAATGTTTTCGGTGAGGGATGCAATATTATGTATGGCGGCGACCGGCTGAAAAGGAATTTGGTTGAAGACAAGATTATTCCTATGCTTCCGGATGGTCCACATGGTGGATATAATATGAATCGATTTTGATAGTAAAATACCACGACATGCAGGGTTTAGAAGCTAAGATTTTAGCCAATTGCTAAAGGAGTTTCCCACTGTTTGACTATGTAGACTAGCCAAACCGCTGAACCGGATTGTTCTGATTGCCGGACAAGAGAAGAAAAGATGGTCGATTGTTTCTGTGCAGTTTTGACAGATAGGGCAAAGGTCTGAATATGAGATTTTCAAGCGGTGGAGATTGAAGTATAACGGGAGTCGATTCCACATAAGCTGCCATTGTTGGTTTACACCTTTTCACTAAGTTGACACGCGGTGCAATGTTATTGGCCCTCAGCCATTGTAAATCTAAATTCGCTTCCATATGTATGATTGATAAACGCTCTGTGCTTTTCATCACATACATCCCTTTTTTTTTAGTATAAAACTCTTAGTAACACTTCTTAACGAGTTCTAATGACACTTAAATTAGTTTCAGCGAAAAAAGTGAAAGGTAAGCGATGAAAGGTAAAATGCGAGTATCACTTTCCTAGATCTAAATTTTTTAAATATTGACACTTATCTGGTTTATTTATTTTAAGTAAGCGACAACATACCGATTCTTCAAAAATTAATACAACTCCTTCCGACTTTCGTTATCAAAGAGTCAATCACTATAAGCGATAATATACCGATTCTTCAAAAATTAATACCACTCTTCTCAATTTTCGTTCTCAAAGAGTCGATCACTATTGATAACTGCTCTCCACTTTAAATATTGACATTTATCATGATTGTTTACGTTTGCATGAAATTGAAACGAGCATTCAATAATCAAAATCAAAAATTTTAAAGTAATGGTTAAATCGAAGCCGCGTCTTTGTGGAAAATGATCTCACTGTGATGAATAAGGCTGACGGGGATGTGTGGCTCAGCAATGGTCCAAAGCTGCAAGTGGTCAAGGGTCCTTTTCTTCTAGACGCCCAACTATACATTCTATAAACCTTAATGTGTCCAACGTATTCAAAGCGTACCAGCTCTATACGCCTTGCGTATGCAGGTTTTGTTTGGAGCGTGCCTACAAATACGTACACACTTGCACCTCCTAGGAGTAGATATAGAGTCCCAAGAAGTAATACCCATGAAGATAGTCCCACTTAACAAGTGTCTCGTCGTTCAATCAAAAGCTAGAACTGTGTACGGGCGTCGTGTGTGTGTATATATATATATGTATATATATATGAACTTGGGATGTCTATAACTTCGTAAATCAAAGAGAAATAAGAATTATATTTTAAACTCGTTGACCATTAACAAGAAGAAGTGTACTAAAATGTTTAAGCAGAAAGTACAGTTATTTAACATCAAGAGATGTCAAAATTTTAACTTGACCATGAGGTAGAAATAGATTAGAATTGAACGACGAACAATACATTTTTACAATGCGGGATTTGTAAATAAATAAAAAGGCTAAAAAAGAAAAAAGAAGGCAAAAGGGCACATACTTCAGTAGAATTCATGATGTGGTAGTTGAAGAAAGTGGAAGTTTCAAAAAAGACCCTGAAAGTGGTCTAGCAGAAGAAAAGTGTAACCTTTTGAAATCAAAGGAACTGGTGGCAATTTGCAGAGGACAAATTTCTTTACAGAGAGAGACACCTAGAATTTAAGCACCAAAAAAGAGAGGATTCCAGAAGGCATTGGTAAAGAAATACAATCTAGTTTAGGAAGTAAATAGGAAACAAATTTGGAATTTAATAAATAAAAAAAAGAGAAAAGTATAGTCATATAATCCTCGTATCAACGAACCTATTTATCATTACAGTGACAAATTTAGCAGGTGACCGTGGCCTGAACAGACCATATGTGCGTGATGGTTCTTGCTCACATTGTACTTAGGTGACGATCGAGCCTTATATTATTGGCTTCAAGAATAACAAGTAGTTCGGGTTTGTGCACCAAATTAACTTTAAAAACTCTATTACAAAAATTTTGTGCAACCTAACAACAACTTAAACTTTTAGAACTCGTATGTATACAAATAACATACGGACTATCAAACTTGTTGACCATTAACAAGGAGAAATGTACTAAAATGCTCAAGACTGTGAGGTTGAAATGCATTTGACTTGGACAGCAGACAAAAATAGTTTGAAAATGCGAGATTTCTAAATAAACAAGGGAGGTCAAAAAAAAAAAGGGAAAAATTGATACTTCAGAAAAATACACGATCTGGTAGTAGAAGAAAGTGGAAGTTTCAAAGTGAGACCCTTTTTTTTATATATATAATAAAGTGAGACCTTTTGAGATCAAAGAAACTGGTGGCAATATGTACCTTCAAAAAGCAGAATTTGTTGAATAGATTAGTACCTTTAACATATGTTCAACGAGTCCTGATAATTGTCCCTTTTAGATGACTATTCGCGGAGATTCAAAAGTTATTACTTCATTCTACTTTCTCTTTCTCCTTCTTATAAAAAAGATCGATCTTTAATTTATAAGCCAAACAAGCCTATTTTTTAATTACTAATCAGTGGCGAATTCAGAAAGTCTAATCCAGAGTGGCTAAAAGCATGAAAAATTAATGGCTAACATAAAAGGATTGTTCAATTTAACTACTAATCATTTAATTTTGCTTCTCATAGTAATTTATTTAACTTGGGAAGGCTAGTCAAGAAAGAATTACTAATATTGCATGAAGAAGCTTAACTCTATAGATCTATTACTAATGTGATTATTAACTGTATGAGTATAATAATTACGTTTAAGTTAATATACTATAAGAATTTAAACTTAAAAAAAAAATTAACCTTGATCAATTCGTGTTTTTTTCGTAATCTGGAGATTTAAAATTTAAAATTTAAAAGAACGAAGATAGAGCAAAACAATGAGAAAGAAGAAGATTATGACGACCGGTGACATAAAGAGTAAAAAAACACAACAAAACAAAATTCTAGTTAATTAATATTACGAAATAATGGTATTTATGTAAATATTAAAAAAAGGCACCCCCGGTCATGCAAGATCTCCGCCCATGCCTATTAGTCTTTAGTGACAAATTTAGAGTGTGACCATATTTGCATATGCATCTGCATCATGATCATGGTTCTTGCTATTCGCGGAGATTCAAGAGTTATTACTCCATTCTTCTTTTTCTTTCTACTCCCTAAGAAAAAGATTGATCTTTAATTCCTAAGACAAACAAGCCTATTTAACCACCAAGAAGAAAGAGAGAGGTTCGAAAGGCATTGGATTTGAGCACCAAGAAAAAGGAGAGGTTTTCAAGAGGCATTGGATTTGAGCACCAAGAACAAATAGAGAGGTTTCCAAAAAGGCATCGGTAAAGAAAGAGAATCCAGTTCAGCCAGTAAATAGGAAAAAATTTGGAGTGTAATAAAAAAAAGAAAAGTACATATAACCCTCACATCAACCAACGTATTGGTCTTTAGTGACAAATTTAGCGTGTGAGCATATTTGCATCTGCATCATGGTTCTTGCTCACTTTTCACCTTTCGCTTTTCGCTTAGGTGACGATCGAGTTGTGAAAGTATCCAACTCAAAACCAATTAGAAATGTCATGGTTCTTGCTCACCTTCTGGTTAAGTGACGACCGACCTGTGAAAGCATCAGGAGGCATACAAGGCTTATTTATTGAAATATTATTGATTATTTATTCGATTTGAAATTGATACCGATGTGGGTTGTTAAATCTCTCAACATGCCCCCTCATGTGTGGCCCGACTATTTTTTAGTAGGCCTACCATGAGAAGAAATTAACTAGGTTACAGTCAAGAATTATTTTTTTAGATTGTCTGCTAAGCCTGAACCGACCAACTTGATATCATATTAAAGCATATATTTCAAAATCAATTGGCAACAAAGGGAGAGACGTACGAGGCTTATATATTAAAATATTATTAGTTATTTATCCGATGTAAGATTGATACGCAATCTGAATTTTATATCTCTCAAACGATTCTTATATGATTAGCTTCAAGAATAATAAGTAGTTGGGATTTTTCCACCAATTAACATTAAAAAAAACATTTCACAAACATTTTATGCAACCTAACAACAATGTAAGCTTCTCGAACTCGTACATATACAAACAACTTATTACACATTCTAGTAGTAATCTCTCCCCATAAACATGCAATGCATGAACGAAAGCGTGCTGCCAATAAGTACATTTAAAAAATGAAGAGGTTTTCTTTTGCATGAATATGAATTTATTTTTTTCCCCTAAATAGGCTAGGGAAATGGTGTTCATATGCTCAACTTTGAACTATTCCCACTCCAACATACACACTTTCCAAACAAGGAGACCTCCGTACCGCAAGATCCAAACTGATCCACTGCCACTTCCACATGTCATGACGGGTTTACACTCAATACGATGACGGGTTAACTCAAGGCAGCTCGTAATATTTTAATTTGTAATTATAATAGTCGGTGCTAGTTTTAGTCATGATATTTCACGACTTTGTTTTTTCGTTTTAAGTTACAAATGTAAAGTCAAAAATGGTTAAGAAGTGAAAATCATGTAATCTTTACTTTATCAATGTCATTCTCCTACTACCCAAAAAAAACAAGTCACAGTGTCCATCCGAGTGGAGATCCAAAATCTTGGGTAAATTTTTGGTTTATAAGGGAATTCCCATACCTTTTCAGCAGCCTTCATTCTTACCTTGTCTGGTACTTAGAGTTCGTTTGACAAAAAAAAAAATTGGTTTTCAGTTTTTAAAGAGCAGCATAATTTTATTTTTTTTTACAAAAACAAGTGGTGATAACCTTTTTTTTTTGAGTTTTTTTTTTGTGTTTGGTAACCCTTTTTATTTTGACTTTTTTTTTTGGGTGGTTTGCGGTGGCAGTGGTGGGGCGTGGCGGTGGCGGGGCGTAACGGTGGTGGTGGCCGGCGGCCGGTGGTGGCTGAGAGTGTTGGTGGTGGTCTCCAAAAAAAAAACCAAAAGTGAAAAAAAAAAAAAAACCAGTTTCTGGAGTTTTTTTTTTTACTCTACAGTTTTAAAACTGGTTTTTTAAATTGAAGAAGGAAAAAAAATGGTTACCAAACGCACTTTTTTTTTCAGTTTCCAAAATTGGAAAAAAAAAGCTGCGTCAAACGTGGCCTTAATATTTATTTGACCCTTCTTCACTGTTTATGTAATTACTATAGTCCGTATGGATTTATGGTGTGTATACGTATATAAATCTAATGAGATTGGCTCATATTACCTGTCTCCGACTAATCTATACACGTCATTCCATTGATGAGGTCGCCTTCTTGTTCAGTCATGTGTGCATGTTCCATCTCAGGGATGCGTTTAACAGTTGGTGAGCTGCATAAAATTGAATATTTGTCCTTCCCTCGAGTCATTTGGCCTGCAAACAGGCAAAGCACGAAGAAAGGGCTCTGGTAAATAGAGAAAACATCAAAGCAGAAGCCAAGATAATAACGGTAGGTGTAGTAACAGAAAATCAAATGCTTTTCAAACGGTATTTTAAGTGGCGTTTGAAATAGCGTTTGAAAACCAACCAAGTAGCATTTGAAAACCATTTAGTTTTCTGTTTAAGAAAAACGCGTTTTACACATAGTTTTTGTTTTTTTGTATCTTCAGTTTTAAAAACTAGTTTTTAAAACAAGGTTGTTTTTTAAAACTCTCATTTAGGAGTTTTGGATTTTTAATTTAAGTTTTTATTTTGAGATCACCACCCTCCTTCCACTGGCTGTCGCCGCCAGCCAACGCCACGCCCTACCACCACAACTACCATCAAAGAAAAAATTCAAAATAAAAATTGAGCAATTAAATACTCATTTATTATTGCAAAAAATTAAAACTAAACTGATTTTGATTTTTTTTTTTTAAATAGTAAATCAAAACTGAAAGTGATTTCAAACAGTCCCTTTCGCCTTTTTTTTGGTGACGTTTGTCCATTCTTTCGATCATATCTCTTCTCACTCTCTCTCAAAAATACATTACATATATGGGAAGCTTCTAAAGCCATGGGAAAGGTGGGTATTATAGTTTGATGCCAGATTTGGGATAGGGGGACAAGATATTCAAAGCTGATGGAAGGACGGCTGCTAACGACCAGAAGATATGTAGAAATTGACTTGCGGTTGTCATCGTTCGTCTCATTGATGACACTTCATTTTTGCTTCTTAGCATAGAAGCCAACATTGACTATAACAATGGCATGTTATTGCCGTTGGCAGATGGATATAAAAAGTTGTGAAGTCATCTACATATCGGTCGAAGCTCTGTCAGATTTTGTTGCATTAACGAAGAAATTAGTTAAAAGAGTGACATGTTATCATCATCATCAATACTTAAAAGAACTAGAAGGAGAATAGTCTAGTATGTTGGCTGCAATATGGAGGAGGTAGAAGGGAATAGCATGGGAGACAAATATATCGAGGAAAAGAGTATATTGAAACTTGGATGATGCTAGTTGAAAAGCTCTTCAAAAAATAATGTAGCCACTCGCTAAATCGAAAATACCATTTGCTAAACTTAGTGGGAAGATGGAACCGGAGTAATGGATTTTGAATGCAATCACTCACTAGAACTGATATAGCAAGCTGCAATTGCAGTACATATCTAGAGACTTGGTACCAGACCACCTTGAGCTCTTACAGGGGCCCAACCTATCCTGAATTGCCGTATGCTTATCGTAAACGCATAGAGCTACCCGAGGCTTCAAACTTGCTTCTCCGCCAGTGATGATTTTTGTCCCCACAAACACCCCCACCCCTCTCTCCCAAACTATGAAACTTACGAGCCCTACGAGAGGTGAGCCTTTCCAACCCCTTAACCATCCCCAATCGAGCCATGGGAAGATTCTATGTCAACACTAATACAAAACAGACTTAATTACCGGGTAAATCATTTATGAAGCCTACGAGAGGATATCCCTTTTCCAACTAGTTTGCCACTCCACATCAACTGAAGGAAAGATTCAAACTTTCCGTTTAATGTTTAAGATGCCAGTCCATATTACGTAATGATTCTCTTACACAAGCCTTTTGGTTTTCTCAGTAACCCAAAAATTCCAATTTGCCTTCTAGAGAAAGCTGATAGTCCCTTAGGACGTAGAACGTGGTGTGGAAGGTCTATCTTCTGCTTCTGTAGTCCAGTTCATAGAGTTGTTTCTTGCTTTGGACGTGCACTGTCTATTTGGGACAATTGTATCTGTTAATAAGTGGCAGATTTTCTAAGCTTTATAGAGTTTCACTTGAAAAGCTGGAAATCCGTCAGGTCTCATTAACGCCGTGTTGTGTATGCTAAGGTTGATCTAGTCCTAATTTGCATCTCTCGATGTTCGATTTGTGTAATTACTCTCGCGTTGTCTTTTGCTGTTACCTGCTTATGCATCTTAAATCTCATGGTAGCTTTGAAGTTTTATAAACAAACAAAAAGAAGCACAATCTACAACTCTTTTTGATTTACTTTTTCTTCAATGCTAAGAGAACCCTATGCTAAGGAATAGAATAACTAGTGTTTGGCCCTTGGAAGAAGAATATAAAAAGTATGATATCACGAAAGTGAAGGAATCCCACTAACTCAACCGCTATATATAGGTTTCTTTTCATCAGTAGGAATCTCAAGCAATCTAAGTCCCAAAATTAAAAGAACCAAAACTTGCCTTAGTAGGTTTCAACTCCATGGCAACAACCCAGTGCCAGAAACCAGCTGACCAGACCAAATATCATGTCCAGGCTTCAGGCCATGGTCACAAGCCCTCTAATGAGACCTGCCATAAGGAGCACTCATTCACTAACAACGTGAAAGAGATGGCAAATTCGGCATGCAAGATGTTCACTGAACATACACATCATGAACATCATAAGAACCATGGGCGACACAAAAAGCCTGCCAACCAGGTGCAGCAACCTGAGGGCCATGGCTCGTGCACGATGCCTAGTAACACTACTACTGAGAAGAAAAAGAAAGAAGGGCACGCCGTTAATTGCATTCCTCAGATGGGTGATCACAAGAAAAAGGAGAAGCATATGAAGGCAAAAAAGGAAGGCAAACGTAGCACTAGCAGCAGCAGCAGCAGCAGTAGCAGTGAAAGCGATGATGATGCTCATAAGAATAGGATGGTATGTGCAATTTCAATCTCTTAAGCTACAATCACTTCATTTATATATGCCAAAATGTTCAGATGTGTGATTTTACGCAATGATATGTGCACGTTCTATGTCACCCAACTGGTTAGTCGTAATAACCAATTTAAGCACACTTGTTTAATTTGGTTGTATTGAAACGCTCATATAAAATCATTTCTATCTATTGCCTGCAGAGCTAAGAGGAAGAGCAGTTGCAATAGATCAGCCACATGGAAATGGGAGGAATAAAGGTGTACGAGTACATCGTGGTTTATAAATAAGGATACAGTCCATCTACAATATTGTGCAGATTGATAGCTCTATAAATGTATAGTATGCAACAAAAACAAACTAAACCTCTCGTGTAATGCATATTGAAAGTATGAAGCTAATGATTATATTCCCCTCATGATTCTTCTTTTGAACTGTTGGCTAAATTTTATCTTTCCTATATAAAAGCACGATGGAAGTTTAAAAGGTTTAAAGAAAATCTATCAATTTTACAGACTGCACGAAAAGTAAATTAACGAGTCATAATATGACCGAAGGAAAAGTTAAGGCAGATCAATAGTGCATAAATAAAAAAGAATTGATGGGCCAACAGAGGTGCACGATGGAGTTCAATGAAATTGCAAAAATAAAAATTTCCTTATTGAGAAAAATTACCCTCGTCAGACCCAAGCATAGACGCACACAGAACTACCTGTGGATTTTCCAGTCTCTGCTTTAGAAACATGGGCAATAATCAAATTCCTAAGATTAATTAGCAACTAAGGCAAGCAGAGGAGTCCTCGCTGCTGCAATCATTTTAGAAAAAACTCAACTTGCTTTATTGGGCCGCTCGTTGGTTGAAAGATGAATAACCCTCACCGCTAGACGAGAACTACTAAGTAAAAGGAAAAAAGAGAGAACATAAACATTGTAGTAAGCTAAGGCGCAATAGAGACATAAATAATTTCGACAACTGCATGGAGAATCACAAGAATACAAGTTGCCTTATACACCAAAAGTTTCTAAACACACATGTAGGCCAGTAAACAAATTGAGCAGGGAGACTAAGCATTTTATCCTTAAACTAACATTAGAAAATCATATTTCCGGCTGAGGACCCAAGTTCTTGAAGTGCATTCTGAGACAGCATACTAATGAAGTTGCGGGATGCAAGAGAGCACGTTTTGTCACACATAAACCATAATCACAAAAGAAGGACAGCATTGAGCCATTGACCAAAAACAAATGGTCACAAGGCGACTATAATGATCTAACAAAATCTTGAGCATTATGTGTCACCTTCCTCAAATAAACCTTGAAACAAATGCTGCAATAGCCTGAACAGCAGTGCCTTCAGCTTCCTCTTGAGTGGACCCCTTTGACTGCAAATGTTTCTTCGCAATCTTGAACGAGTGGTCACCGCCTTCAATCACATGTAATTCATTAACAGATTTCATCTTCCTCCTAACGGATTCCAGCTTTTCAAGTGGACACAGCCCATCTTTGCTACCCTTCATGGAATAAAACTAATATCCAGTAAGCAGCATGAGCATGAGATACATATAGAACTGATTATTGAAGACGTTGAAGAAAATGAAACTTTTTGGCACTCAATCAGTATGGTAATATTAAAACAAAATTACAGTAAGCATGAGAAACATATTAAGCAATCGGAGGGAGAGGTTGAAGAAGTTTTTAAGAACGAAAACATAGAAAACGATGTCATCCTACAGAAAAAACCGTACAAGGAAGGACTGATGAATTGATTACTGAGCACGAAGATAGCCCAAAACTCTCGAGAAGTCTATCTTGTGTAAAAAAGTTCAAAATAAAGCAACGCAGATCATGGCATTTGAAGAGGCTCAAGAAGTTGCAATAGGCCACCACTCAAAGAGGCAATATGAGAAATGAGGTAACAAATATAACTTGTCAGCAATTCAAAAGAATGAAGCTTTATCTGAAACTTCCAGCACTGCAGAAGTCTATAGATCTAGAGGTAACGTATGTTCACATGAATCTGGGTGAGTCTATGGCTTTTGGTTTCCTAGGTCGACCAGTATAGTCAAGTATACGTGGAAGTAGAATTAGGGTGGTCCTCGGTATAGGAAGGCTCTTGTATATGTAACCCTTCTAAGCCAAGGAGAGCAAGCCCCAAAGATTGAAAAAGGCAACCTGAAAAGCTAAACCCCCTTCAGAGATATTGTAAACAACCTCTTTTGAGCTAATATTAAGCAAGCGTCTTCAATTTATGTACCTGTACAAACATTATCGGAACTGTAAGTTGCAACAGTGTCTCATCTCGAACTGTTCCATTCATTCCCTGAAAAGTCATGACACAATATTAAGCATCAGGCATGCAAAGATGTCTCGCATGTATGAATTTGCTGCTAGTAGAAATTAATGAAAACATAGAAAGTGAGAGAGATAAGAACTAATTCGCACATAGTAGTGTGACAGTTGTGATTGCATTTCCTTCCCACAGTTAGTATAGCTCTCTCATCTTTACCTCCTACTTAGAAAAAATTATTACAAGCTACAGTCTTCCGATTAATATTGTCTAGCTTTATATCAATATATTTCGATCATGAAGGTAAATAAAGATGCTGGCCCCGATAACTCAAGGGACTAATAAAGATAGCTTCTTCTTATTTAACTTAACTAACAAATATGGCATTTCACATCAAAAAAGACGAGAGTCTACCAAACAAACGAGGTTTATGGTTGTGCACACTAAAGAACGAAACGTGGAGGAAAGGCAAATAATTTAGAAATTAAATGCATATACTACGGCAAACCTTAAGTGGGTAACCCAAGCAAACTACAGCTGATGCCCCGTTGTCTTCCCCACCAGCTACCATGCAGCTTACCCTACGCAAATCAAAAAGGATATTCTTTGGCAACTATTTAAGTACAACTGCAAAGACATGGAATGGCCTGATAAAAGTTGGTGAATATCCGTCTTCTATTTTCATCCCCACTATTGCCACCAGAAAGTTTATCCTTGCACATCATTATCACTTGACTTTATATCCAGGGAGAATACAAGGTTGTTTCACAGAGAAACAAAGAATGCAATGGAAGAACAAAATATATATGTAAAGAAAATCTCTCCAAGTTATCTTTGTATGAACTTTGAATATCAAAACAAATTCACAAGCAGCAGGTTGACAATTTTTTACAGATGAACTTTGATGAGATTCCAAGTATGCCGAGCATGCATTTGAAATTTACAAATATCACTAGCAGTAACTTGCAATTCAGACGTTCATTCGCAATTGCAAACAAGAGAAACTAGTTGTAGAGGCAGCTTCTGATATATAAGCAGTTCATAGCATGACCACTACCTTGAACCCATTGATTTCCCGACCAAAATCAGTGGATGTTCTGGGTACTTCGCAACAATCTTTCCAACGATATCTGAATGAAACTGAACCAATTTTTCTGCCTTTGGAGGAGCCCTCTTTTTGCCACCAGAGATGTCTGCAAGGAGTCAGACCAATTAATTTTTCACCGTATAAACACACAAGTATTCCAAAGGGCAGATAAGCATCACTTAGCTAGTGATTACCAACTCTCATTAGACTCGTTTCAACGTCAATATTTTAGTCACTAATAGAAACGTACTCACTCTCTATCTCAGACAAGGAATTGCCATCTGAAAGTCAATTTATTACCAAGCATTACTCTGTGCATACAAAGATCTTAATGTATACATTGTATCGTCTATCTGTCACCTCAAATCAATGGTCACTTTGGAATTTATTTGATATTTAGTAGCTCACATTTGAAAAATGGACTCCAATACTGGGTACATCATATAGAGGAAAGACATTAACTTTGGGGCTGACGGCACAATCAATATCAGAGAAACAAATAAGACTGCATACGCCGGTAAGCAAACTCACAAGGGTAATCAAAAGTGACTACTTCAACAGCATCCAATGCTTTGGCTAACAAGTCCTTCCATCTGCAGAAAGATAACAAGAATAAGTTCCTATAACATAGAAACTTGGGCGCAGTTGATCTTGCAAAAGCTTTCACTTTAGGAAATTTTAAAGAACAATTGAACATTCAGCAAAGAGCTTCCTCTATTTCATTGCACCCTCCTTTGTACTTGAGGAACTAATAACAAGGGAAGAATCAAAAAGGATGGGCAAGGATGTGCAGTACATACAGTAAAATTATTTCAGTTATACACTATGGGAACATTCATTGCAACAGATTATAGCTGCTAGCCTGCTATCCTTCTACTCTAATCCCTAATTCCTCTTGAAGCGCATCAATCAGGTAGTCTCTCACTTCTAGTGATGCTTATGGACTATGGCTTCAACCTGGAACTGTACAAGAGCTCCACCTGGTTTAAGATCACGAAAACGTTACGATATGCTCTTTCAATCTGACAAAAGGGTAATGCTAGCCATCCCAGATTTTTATCCCAAAGTTTGACTCCCTAAAGAGGCGAGAGCCAAATGAGTAAGAGTAATGCTATGCTTCCAAAATTTTGGTTCCCGAACCAGGTGACAAACTAAATTGTTTCAATTGTTTGAAAATGCCTAAACCAACATGTGCCACCTCATCTGGGTGAACGAATTTGTAAAGAGAGTAGCGCTACTCGGTAAGAGTAAGGATAGGGATATCAGCCTCAATCTTAAAGGTTAACTTTCAAACAACGTACTGAACGTAGCAATGACATTTTTGAAATAAATATGATGGTAAGCATTTTTTAAGACAGCTGGTCAGAAATAAGCTGAGTCAACTTTTAAGATTAAGGTCGAGATCCCTAATATTGCATTTACTCGAGAAGGGATTTTGGATTAACTTCATGCCCCATGTTTAGAAAAAGAAATCATGCAACTCACTGCACTATCCAAACTGATAATGTTCCTAAAATTACACGACTAATTATCACATTTAAACTAAAAATGTGCGCTTCTACGAAATTACATAGCAAAATAACAACGTGTAAACTATATAGTTCATTAAATAAGCCACCGAATCATCCAATCAGAAGTGGAAGGAGCACCGGCGCCGTGAGCAAACACCACCACCGGAGCATTCTTCTTCTCCTTCTCAACAACTTCTTCTTCTTCTTCTTTGTTTACTTCTTTCTGGTCCGCGCGCCTGCGCTTAGAAGCACGTGAAGAGGCCATTAATTCCAATTCACTGACTAAATGATTCTAATTGCTAATGGAGCTCTACGGAAACCTAATTTCTTCGCAAAAGCCGTTTTCGCGCCTAAACGGTGGGCAAACGGCTGAGATTTGGGCTGGACTTAGATACGTGTGGGCTGACCTGAACCAAGAGGGCCGGAGTTTTACGGCCTTATCAATGCCCCGATGTGGGCCTTGGATATGGATCTTAGGAACTTGTTGCATTGAACTCAATACCGATTTAAAATTTTAGAATATTGACAATTTATTTGTCGTTGACCGAAATCTGACCATCAAGTTTCTTTGATGCGTTTGGTATGCCTAAACCATAACGTCAACTTATTTTTTTTACTAATTTTGTTTGTGTTGCTTCATGGACAAGAGCGTGGGTTGTAGGAGAGTTTACAACAAAACTCATGGTGGCGATAGTGGTGGTAATAATGGCGACCGTATGGTCATAATGATGGTAGTTTCAGTACTTCTGTGGTGGCAGTGTCAATATTGACAAGATGGTGGTGAAAACGGTGGTAGTAGCATAGTATCTTTTGTGATGATTGTTGTGAACAAGTCTTTACATGATGAACAATTTCACTCTTTATTCAAACTAGGTCAGAAAAGTTGATTGATCGCTACAAATGCCACTAATGTCATATGGGGTATTACCTCGTCCCAAGTATGGGTGAAATTATCATCTACCTTTTCAAAAATACTTATTCATCTATTTTTCAAAATTAAAAGTGCCAAAAGGGAACCTAACTCAAACTGCTATAGCATGTTTGCGAGTTTTGAAATGAGGGAAAAGAAAAGAAAGGAAGGGAGAGAAAAGAAGAGAAAGGAAGAGAAGGGAATACACTATTGAAAAAACACAAATTGGTCTTCTGTTTATTTGTAATAAATGGTATGATAGGTTTTTGTAAAATACCCTAAAACTTAAAAGTCATTAAAAATTGAGTCATCATAATCTCAAGGGTAATATAGGCGTTATTAAAGTCTAACTTATGAAAGTTTCATTTCTCTCTGTTTCTTCCTAATTTTTGGGAGAAAAGATTTAGAGACAAAAGAGGCCCAAACTTTCCTCCCTTTTCTTTTCTCTTCTCTCCTCTCCTTAAAAAAACTCACAAACTAGAGAAAATGGAGAAAATGAGCCACTTTCCTTTCTTTTTCCTGTCTTTTCTCTCCTAAAAAAAACTCGCAAACAGGCTACTAGTCTTTTCAAAGCAAGTTGATGGTTGCTGTTAGGCCTCAAAAAAAATTTCTTCCTTGTGCGAAATTAATATTTTGAGCAGATAAGTTTGTAGTCTTTTTGAAAAAATAGTTGTTAACATTTTTAAAAATTTTCGGTCGAATGAATAGTGGTTTCATTTAAAGCAAAATAGGAAGGGTAATGATATTTTGGAGTGACTGAAAGATTTGAGAATGAAAATATTTTTGCTTCGAATAAAAAGATTTTTGCTTCGAACGAAAAGTATTTAAAATAGTGAAGAGCTTACTGAAGTTTTCATTCGAATTAAAAGTTTTAATTCGAATGAAAACAAGTTTTTGGTCGAATGAAAAAAAAAAATTCATTCGAATTTAAGAGTTTTCATTCAAATTAAAAGTTTTAATTTGACTTTTAATTTGAATGAAAACATTTTTTCGTTAGAATTAAAAAAAATTCAAAAGCATTTCACGTCTGCCGGATTTGGTCGAAGGAAACTCTTTTTCCTTTGAATGAAAACTTAAAAATTTTGTCCCAAAGAGAGAGGCACGCTTAGGAAGCTCGTGTGTTCTAACAGTCCGTTTGGAACCAATTCTTTTGGAATTTGGATTCTAAATTTGGAATTAAATTCATTTTTTTTTGTTTTGGACGAAAGGGAATTCAAATAACGGAATTCCAATTTTGTGCTTGGAGAACAGAGAAAATAGAGAAGTCATAAATTTTTTGACAATTATATCCTTAACTTACGATGAAAAATAAATTACTGTAAGTAGTTTCAAGTGTGTTAGTGCCACCACATGGTGGTGGTGGTGGTGGTGGTGGTGATGGTGGCAGCAACACTGAGGTGTAACAGGTTGTAGCTCGTGGTCATCAACTGATGCCAATAGTGATGTAGTTGGTAGTAGTGGTGGCGGTGGTGGCAATAGCGATGACGATAGTGGTGGCCACAGTGATGTGGTCGTGGTCGTGGTGGCGATGGTTGTGGTGGCAATGGTGGTGCCAGTAGTGGTGGCAAAGGTGGTAATTATGGCAATATTGACAGTGATTGTGGCAGTGGTAGTGGCTACGGTGGTAGTTGTGGCAATAGTGGTGGCGACGATGGTAGTTGTGGCAGTAATGGTGGCGGTAGTGGTGAGGGATGCAGTGGCGGTGGTGGTGACGGTAGTGGTGACGGTGGCAGTAGTGGTGGTGGCAGTAGCGGCACCGACAATGGTAGTTGTGGCACTACTAGCGATGACGGTAGTGGTAGCGGTGGAGATAGTGTTAGCGATGGTTGTGGCAGCAGCGACAATGGCAATGGTGGCAGCATGATGGTGGCAGTAATGGTGGCACCGATAGTGGTGGTGGCTACAGTAGTGGTGGTGGCTGAAGCGGTGGTAGTAGTGGTGCCAATGGTGGTGGTCGCAATAAAGGTGTCGATGGTGGTAATAAAAGTGGTGTGGCAGTAACGACAATGAAGATGGTGGTGGTTAGTTCATTGTTAAAGAGATTAAAAAAAGGGTAAGATAGGTAAATAATTACTTTTAATTCAAGTAAATCGAAATCCCATGAAATTTGACCATTTTTCATCGAATTTCACACTATTGAAACAAATCCAGTCAAATCCCATGAAATCCAATTTCAATTCCTTTCTTTAATGTTCCAAACAACAAAATTTGAGGATTTGAAATGAAATTTCGTCAATTTCATGGTTCCAAACACACTCTAAGGTGGAGCTTAAGGATTTATATTTCTCAAAAGCTTGATTAAGGTAAGAGTTAACTTTTGAAATTCAAATTATCGATGGACCAATCGCTCATATAAGTTCTTAGTTTCTTTCTGAAATTCGAACTTCTTTGAATTGAGTTTAGTGATTCTTCTTCTCCTTTTGCTTTGAACTTTATCATGAATAACTTGTTTTCAATACTATGACTTGTGAAAATAATATTCCATCGAATTTGTTTGACCTCAGAATTTGTCATATTGATATTGTTCGTTTCATTGAATAATGATTATCAGTATTTCGTAAACTTTGTATATTGGTTGACATATTTGATAACGTTATTTTGAGATTTTTGTTTTGGTAACCTTATGAGCCATGTCACAGTGATGTGACTTATTTTCGACTTACCTACGTGAATTGGAACGTGGGCTAGCTTAGCGGAAATTGAGCTAAAGATCGCGATCTTACATTCCGAACCGGCCTCATATATTAGTAATGACACATGTGACCACTTTCTGAATGGCTCTCTAGTATTTGTCTCCTTACTTAGATATATTTTGACATATGATATTTGGTCTGACCTCTGTTTAGTCGAATCTGGTGTGCCTTTGAAATCTTGTCTTTCAGATATATTTTGACATTCGAAAAATTGGTTTGAAGTCCATTATGTCTTTCTTTGTTAAGATATAGTTTGACATTTGAAATTTGGTTGATGTCCGTTCTGTTAAAATTTTTATGCTTCCAAAATTTCGCTTCTCAGATATTTTTGCTTTTGTTTAATTGATCCTTTAAGCGACCTTATTGGGCATTTGGCTAATTCCCTTATTGTTTTTCCTTTCAGGTGATCAGTAGGTGTGATTTTGAATTTGAAGGGCTTGTTGTGTGACTAAGAGTTAGCTGCCTTATTTCAGAGTTAGTATTGACATTAAGTATAGCAACTAAGATAAGTTGATATTACTTAGGTTTTAAATTTTAAAACTCCTCGTCGGAGGATTCGGATTGTATAAAAGCTTTGGGCCATTAAGTCAGCTATTGATATATTTTTTGGTATTTATTAATGCATGCTCTGATTTACCCTTTTGGAAGACTTCTGATAATTATAGGATTCTTTCTGATTTCCGTCTATTCGGCACTCACGCTCCGAAAATAATGAATTCGGGGCGTTACAGTTGCAGTTCAGAAAAACGCTCCTCCTTCTCTCTCTCTACTTTCTCTCTCTAGAAAACACCCACAAACTTCTCTAATGTCACCGGGGGAAAGGGTTGAGATGCTCTTCCTCCACTCTCCCCCACCATCCCTCTCTCTCCTTCTAAGTTTCTAGCCTCCCCTCACTTTGTTTTCCTCTCAAGCCCAGCCGACAACAGTCCCGTAGCTCAGTCGATCGCCTGCTGCCATCATAGTTGCTGTTGTTTCATTGCTTCTCACGCCCGGCCATAAACAACGTCACTGCCCAACCACTTCATTGCCACCATGGCCTCCAAGATCAAGCTCTAGACTGCTCTCACCATGGCCTCCTGATCTTGTTTATTTTTATTCCAGATTTCAATTACATCTAAATTCAAGTGGAGGTGTAGCTTGATCTAAGATTGAATTTGTCATTAAATGTGTTATTGTTTCTCCCTTCTTGCTTCTGTTCTTCTAGGGGGTTAGGGGGTAGGGGTGGGGTGGGGTGGGGTGGGGGGAGGGGGGAGGAGAACAAGGTTTTTTGGGTGTGGAATCTATTTGTTTTAATTTGCTCTTTTTTGTTATTTTTTTTATCTTTAGGTGAATATGGGGAGGTGGGGTGAGGGTAAGAGGTTGGGCTAGAGGGTGGGGGAAGTGGGGTGAGGGGATTAGATCTTTTGGCTTGTGAAGAAACTGTGGCTTTGACGGTGCTCTTTTCATATTTCGTCGGATTTTGCAGCGGTGGTGCTACTTAGAAAAGGCTGGATGTGACTTTATGTCCCTCACTTCAGAGTGATCATCACTTGGGTTCTAAAGTCTTGAATGTTGGCAGAGGAGCTAGCATTGGGCAGAGGAACTAGTATTTTTTTACTTTAGAGAGAGAGGTCTAGATTAGATTTAATTTGATATTTGTAATAAAAAAAAGTTGTAGTGATTTCAGATTCATTAAGGTGAGTGTCTTGATGTTACTTGTATTGTTTTGGTATAGATTTATCTGGTATTCTTGAAAAGTAGTTTAGTTATTCATGTAACTAAGAAGATATAGCGTTTCAGGAAAGCAGCTTGTCTACTCTTGTAACTTAATTCGTACATTAAATATCATCATTTTCGTGATTATCTTAGAAATAAAAAAGGGCAAGTTGATTGCCTGTCCAGTCGCAAAAGCATCTCCTATATTCTCTGTACTAGGTCACGGGTTTGAGCCTCAAATCATCAACAACTCTTTTTGCAATTTCATTGAGTAATGAATGATGATTCTTGCCCTGCAATACCTCATTTTGGAAATCTGGCTTGTACAACACATCTTATCAATACATTTATGTATGAAAATGAAAACGGAGAATGGAGAGGTTGTTTCACCCCCAAACATGTTAGTTCAACTTTTTTTTTTTTTATCGCTGTAAGCCAGCACTTGTCATTAAATTGTTTAAAGTACACTTTTTTGTTATAGAAAGGGTGTCGTAAATTATATAAAGAAGAGGTGGAGATAGCATTCTTCAACAAACAAACAAAAATGACTATCAATGCCATCCCCACACGAACTCAAAATCCCAGAGATAATTTGATTCTGGCTATGATTTGTTTGAAGGAGCATGCACTCTTGTCGTCGCACCACATGGGTGTTTCTTTTAATGTTTCCGTGAGCTGTAGGGAAAACGAAAGAGACAATAACTAAGATGCCATGAATACTGTTAATTAATTATGACCGGCTGGGAAGACCCCATTAAGCCAATAGGTAAGATATGCCCTTGGATATGGAGATTGAAAGAAATAAAGGTGGTCAGTATTTTGTAGTGGCCGAGGAATGTCAAGGAAATGGAATGTCAAATATATTGGAATTCCGTCTGCATGGGCTTTCATCTGAAGCTGGATATGGTGAAGATGCCCTTATTCTTCTATTGAAAATCAGGGTTGCTTTGTCAAGACTCTTAGGGGCCAAGTGTATCTTTTCTGGATTGACTGTTTATGAATCGAGTTCGGGAATAATCTCCGGTTTAGTTGATCAAGTAGTTATCCTACTATACATGTCATCTCGCAAGGGTTGCTGACACGCATTTATGTTGTTTATAAATAGCTCGCTGTTAAATTATTTAAAAACTCAGTTACATGCATTCACGTTAATTATATTAGTGTACATCACGTAGTGTACATGACCAATTCTAGGGTTGCAACTCATATATGCTGAGTTGAGTTTATATCCAATTTAAGAAAACTCGTATGCTTTTACACCCAACGAACTTTAACCCAACAAAAGTTGAATTAACTCGATTGGGTTAGGATGAGTTAAGTGGGTATATCTGAGTTTCAACAAGTTAATCAAAGCAAAGCAAAGCTAGAATGTTGGCATGATACGATGAGTCTGATACTGTTGCATGCCTCTGCTAGTCTGCTGCATACTCAGAAGAAAACGTAAACAAAAACAGAGGAAGGTCCAAGAATTTATCTTCCTCTCGTTGTTACATCTGCACCAGTCAAATTGCATTTTCAAAATGTTATCGTTTTCATAAATGTCGCCCGTACGAACTGAACTGTTGTGTCTAGCAAAGTTGGCTAGTGGGGCTTGATCCTTTATAATCATTCATTATCATATAATTTGCTTTTGAGAAATTGGGATCCGATTTTGCCACTAAATTCCAAGAATCAAAGATATGGCAACCCCACCAAATTGGCTCGTGTTTAATCAGTTCTTTTGTTTCACAGTTGCGGTGGCTCATTATATAAAGGGGGCTTCTAGTCCAATCCTATCCAGTAAACCAAGTCAAGGCCAATTAGAAACCAAGCACAAAAATCTCTCAAGGCATTGGTTGCTCATTCTCCCTCAAGGGCTTCTGATCTGGGCCAGTATGGCCCCCAAGGGCAACTGGATAAGGCTAGGGGCACGCGAGGGAGAGCGAACAAACCATGTCTTGCTATTGCCAATTGCCTGATGAATCACCAAACATGGTAAGTTAACTTCACAACCAAGGCATTTTCCATTCCACTCTCCCTCAAAGGCTTCCGGCAATGCCGCCCGCCGCCGGCTCCGGAAGCGGCAAGCCTGGGGTCTTTAGGTAGACTGGGGAAAAGTGTTGCCTTGATTTTTTGCGAGGATCGGACCCGTTTGGCTACACCAATGGCTTTCATTGCTCACTCTCCCTCAAGGGCTTCTGACTTGGAGCTCCGCCGAAAGGCAGAGCTAGCTAGACCGAGGTTCTTAGGGCGAGTGAATTATGCTAGCCATTTCCACATCCAAATACACCCTCTGGCTTCCACAAGCAGCCGCCATGCAAGGTTAGTGCCCATGTTGCAAGATGAATTCATGCGTGTACGTGTAATTCAGTTTTAGTGACCATGTTTGTTATGCATGAGACACATGTCTTTACCATTATACATAGATATACAGATCTCTAAAGTTCTTCATCAAGAATGCTCAAAGTAGAACATTAAATGTTTCCCTTTTCTTTGCGCCATGATCGATACTCTATAGGTGACATATATATGTCGCGTCCCTAATAGCAAGCATATTTCTCATGTTCGAGCCTATATGAATGGACGTTAGTCATAGGGCACTAACGACG
This sequence comes from Escallonia herrerae, assembly GCA_033070095.1. Classification (NCBI taxonomy): domain Eukaryota; kingdom Viridiplantae; phylum Streptophyta; class Magnoliopsida; order Escalloniales; family Escalloniaceae; genus Escallonia; species Escallonia herrerae. The sequence goes on from JAVXUP010001091.1 coordinate 66,292, forward strand.
ATAAAACTAAGGTGCTTATGGCGTGTTTGAGCACTCGATTCGACTCCCCTACTTTGATCAAACTTTAGGGCATTTTGATCCATAGCACACGGTTTATTGTTGCTTTGTTTCTAGAAGATTAGGATCAATTTACATGCATGTAAGTCTTTTCTTATAATAAAGTCACTTTCACTTATTCTTTTTTCTTATTCAGTGTACGATAAAGTATAACACAATTAAAGAGGAGGCAACTACTTTTTTCATATGGATGAAACATTTCGGGACCACGGAATGGCAGCAACACAGTTTTAGGTTATAGCTAGCTATACTTGGAATACCTTGTCATCATCTCATTAGATTTAACAAATTAACGTAACCTCAGAGTTGGATGGCACTCAATTGCTCACAAAACAAAAGAAAAGATAAACCACCCGAAAGGGCTGAAAGAAAGGAAATGAAGAAGCTAAAGCTCTCCACTGTATGTAAGGTTGGCTGCGAGAATCTTCTGCATCTTTCCTCCTTGTTTACAAATTGGTTTTCTCAGGGATCTTGAAGGGCATTAGTGCCTCATGGGCCAGTTGGGCTAGCAATCAAAGTATACAAAAACATGTTATTCTTCTGGTTGAGCCCTCAAACATGGTCCTTTTTTGTTCCTTTTGACAAGAGGCCTTCTTGACATAGACGAAAAGGTTTAATTATTAAGTGAGATCAACATAATACTGTACTTGGGACAAGAGGGCGTGAGGATTATTCAGATTTGCCCAGACTCAAGTGGCCGTGGATGGATCAAAAGCAAAGAAAGTTCTTAATGAGGAATTGATTGACAATGGTTTTTGCACTTGTAAACGCAAGTGATGACACGAATCAGCCTAAGATCAAACACGATAAAGCTCATCCTTTCATTTGATTTGCTCGTTCAGTGCCGCCCGCTGAACTCCCAATTAATGCCTACTTGAACGAATTGACAACGGAAAGTAACGCTACAAGGAATAAGTCACGGAAAAATCCGTCACTAAAAGCCTATATTCCGTCGCTAAACTTTTTAGCGACGGAATTTCCGTCGCTAAAAGTTTTTCCTATAAAAAGTCGTTACTAAAAGTTTTGCTACGGAATTATAAAATCCGTCGTCTAATATAGAACGTTTGGTTACGGATTTATTTCTAAATTAGCGACGGAATATCGGTCGTTAATTCTGTTTTACGTACTTTAATTGATTTTCTTTTTTATGGAATTAGAGACGGATAAAATTTTTAGCGACGGAATTAATCCGTCTCTAAAAGTCATTTATAAAAAAATTAATTTTTTAATGCCCAAACCTGTAATAAAAAAATTCAAACCAATTGGATCCCATCATCCGTCAACAATCTCAATATCTCAAATGCACAATTAACAGTCTAAAATCATCAGTTAACAAATCATCGATCAATAACCATAATTATCAAATGCACAATTAACAACCTAAAATTATCAAACAAATAGTCAATCTTCAAATAACACAAAATTATTCAAAATGTACATATCCGATGCGATTAATTTAAAATATTGTCTAATTACGGCTCAGAGTTCAACATTGGGAGAAATGTTTTTCACAAGTGCTTTAATCAAACACCAGCACTTGAAAACGCATTTGCCCCATGTGTTCAAAGATTACAAAGTCTCCTAAATGGAGGTCATGCTGCTGCACGAATTCGTTCCAACCCTCTTCGAAGCAAAGTTCCTCTTGACCAAGCTTCTTCTTCAATTTAACAGGCCATGACCCCTTGCGGCTGGTTAAAGTTGCTTCAAATCTCAATGTAGTAAGCAATCTGCAAAATGCTAACGGTATGGCCTAACATATTCATAATACAGTAAGACAGGTAAGTTTTTAACCAAAGATAAAACTTTTAACACACACGAAAACACAGAGAAAGCAGGATGGCATACAAGTTCTGTATGAAAACCAAGTATCATGACTTTGAAGAAGTGTCTGCTAAATGAAACGTTCCTGTTCACCGAAGCATAAGCCATTTAACCTACTTTAACATGAAAAACCAATCGAGGATTATTCAATCGATGAGCATCAATTTCATAGCTGAATTAAATCTATCAAATTATGTTAAAGTGATGCTAAAACTTTTAACACACAACATATTCATAATACAGTAAGACAGGTAAGTTTTTAACCAAAGATAAAACTTTTAACACACACGAAAACACAGAGAAAGCAGGATGGCATACAAGTTCTGTATGAAAACCAAGTATCATGACTTTGAAGAAGTGTCTGCTAAATGAAACGTTCCTGTTCACCGAAGCATAAGCCATTTAACCTACTTTAACATGAAAAACCAATCGAGGATTATTCAATCGATGAGCATCAATTTCATAGCTGAATTAAATCTATCAAATTATGTTAAAGTGATGCTAAAAAAAATAAATCCACAGTGAGTTGTAACTAAAATGACTACCACAAAAATCTCAACTACGCACATCATCATTTCACCACCCAAATAGCCATCTATACTGTTGAACGTCACTCACATATTACAAATAACAACCCCAAAAATCTCAAACCAATCACTAAATGAAACCTAACCCTAGTGCAAATCCAATCACTGGACCTCAAAGAAGACAAAAAAAAAAAACCACCAAAGTTCAAAGATTTGCTGCACTCAAACCATCTCTGGGCAATATGGAGTAATTATGGGATGACCAAGGGTTAATTAGGGCTAACTGGGTTATTAGGGTTAATTACGATTATCAGGGTTTAGGATTTAGCGTTATGGGTTTAATTAATATAATTAGGATTTATTAAGATATGTTAGGGCTAATTAGTGTTAATGAAGAGTACCTTGTGCTAATTATAGCTAATTAGGGTTGATTATGACTAATTAAGGTTATTTAGTCATAATTAGGATATAATTGTGCAGAGTAGTGTTGATTGGTCCTAATTAGGCTTAATTAAGTTATGTTAGGGCAAATTAGTGTTAATTAGGGCTAACTTGGGGTAATTACAACTAATTTGATTTTCATTGGGTTCTTAGGGTTAATTTAAACTAATTAGGCTCGTTAGACACGTGTCTGATGCCTACCGACACCTGTCCGAAACCTTTGGACACGTTCGAAGACATTGATTTATTTTTTAAATGCCGGATACCGTGTCCGTTACCCCTTGAAGAGATGTCAGACACTCTTGAAGAGGTGTCCACAAGTATAAAGCTAAAATGTGACATTTCGGTGTCGGTGTCGATCGGAGGCAGTGTCCGTGACCTACTGACACCTCGACACCTCATCGACACATCCGGACACGAGTCCGATACCTCTCAGCGATGTCCGAAGACATTGATTTATTTTTTAATTGCCGGACACCGAACTAAGGGTGTCCACAAGTATGTCGCCAAAATATTGCATTTCGATGTCGGCGTCGATCGGACGCAGTGTCCGTGTCCGTGCTACCTAACACGTATCTCAATCCAATTGGGTCTCATCCTCCGTCAACAATCTCAATTCCCAAACCCAATAAAAATTAATAAAAATCACAAATGCAATCCAATTGGGTCCCATCCTCCGTCAACAATCTCAATTCTCAAATGCAATAAAAATCACAAATGCAATCCAATTGGGTCCCATCCTCCGTCAACAATCTCAGTATCTCAAATGCTCAATGCAAAATTAACAATTTAAAATCATCAATTAACAACCTAAAATTAAGGTGCACAACCGCCAAGTGCACAAATAATCAAACTGTAAATTGTGCTATTGGGGAGGGAAGAGGGGGAGGAGGGTTGCAAATATTCAGGCGGAAAGAATCAAATTCAAAACCTTGTGAAAATCAGATATCTGATAATACCATGAGAAGTTACCATATGTTCTGAAAGCTTAAGGATTTAAACAATAGCTCAAGCATTGTATATCATGCATTAAAAAGTGTATGATCTTATTTTGGAGTTCTAATGAAATAGAGCATCATAAAAACAATATCGACGATCCTCATATGCATTCAAACAAATCTAATGTTTACTCTTTTGAAAACCTTGAAGTATTGCCACGTTCTCTTTTATTTTTAATTTTTACAATCTGTCAGAGAATACAAATGGGCTCCCTCATCACATTTATGAAGAGAGAGAAAAAGAGAGAGTACTCGCCTTTCACTACGCTAATTTGTATACTCACAGTTATTCACTACCACCCTCTAATTACTTCAGCAGTCCCTCTCCTCTGATGGACACACATAAGCAACCACATTCAATCCCACTTACACACTCAATACAATACAAACACCTCACACCAATGTACCATTCATTGTACACACACTATCGAACACATAACTCACACACACATAGATGCCTCGATAGCTCCTTACACTCACACAAATACACGCGACACACCTACACCGCATACACTCACGCACGCACACAGCATAACACTCATGCACTCACGTAGCGCACACAATAACTGGCACACACAGCTTACTCTAACACTCTAACGCACCCACACAGAGCACACACTAAAGCACACACCTACATTTTCTCTCAGCAGATTGCCTTTCGAACACAATGCCTCACGGCGGTAGGGGTTTTAAATGAGATGTTTCAACTAAATTATTATCACGTTAACCTAATTATATTAGCCTAATTTCAACCCACCATTCAACTAAATCACATATCCAATATCGAAATTCAATTGGGTCCCATCCTCTATCAAAAATCTCAATTTTCCATACTTTCTAGTAATATACATCAATTCGCATCAATTCCATCAGCAATTAAACAAACTAATTCCATCAGTTACAAAATCAATTCCATCAACAATAAAAAATTAAAATTATAAGAAATATATCATAATTCCAGAAACAAATTTTGGCAAGTTCCAATTAGGGCAAATGGACATAAATCAGAACTTAAGAAAATTAGGGCAAATGGCGCTTAAACATGCATTAAAGCAAATTAGGGCAAATGGACATACAGAGAGGTGGTGTGGCGGCGACAGTGTTGGTGGCGCGACGGCAATGGAGGGCCTTGGTGGCGCGGCAGTGGAGGGAATTGGTGGCACAGCGTTGGTGGCACACGCAGATATGGAGGGGCACGACGTCGGGGGGGGGGGGGGGGGTGATGTTGCCGGAGGTGGGTCGTCGGAGAGGGAGAACACCGGTAAAAATATCACCTGTGAGTGGGTGAGAGTGAGAGATAAAGAGAAACGAGGAGAGTGAAAAAAAAGACGAAATTGTTTTATGTAAGGACTTTTAGCGACGGAATGACACCGTCGCTAAAAGCCCGTCGACAAAAAGATATCTTTAATGATGAAATTTTTAGCGATGGTACCTTTCCGTCGCTTAAAATGTTTTAACGACGGCATTTTACCAACGGGTTTATCCGTCGCTAAAAGTCCGTCGCAAAATCCTTATTTTCTTATCGTGTAAGTTTGATTCTCTGAAAACAAGTGGAATAAAGGTAACCCAAAACACACTAGACTGCTTATCAGTCAAATAAACTTTTGATGTTTCTATAAAATAACAAAAAGTTAAATAAGACTCCATATGTAAGTTTTTGGAGAAGTACAGTGAGCTGCTGCAACAAAAACCAGTAAGGGGGGGGCAGTGCCTAATGAAATATTACGGCAAAAGGAGTTGCATGTGATGACAGTAGTACAATGGCACCCACATGTTGGCCTTTGCTCTCAAACTTTGTTGAAAAATAGATGCATTGCAGGTAACTCTGCCACCCTCCCTTTATAACCATAACTAGATAGAGTGGTTTATGAATGTATCACATCGCAGCTGGCCTGTGCCCATTGGTACTTCAGCTAGCACCCGTTACAGGGGAGACGAATCTGTCTTCTTCTATCACCTCCTGTTTATGTTTGTGTTGTGTGGACGAGAGTTCAATTGGCTAGGCATCTTGTACGACCACCAAAATAATCTAACTCTTTTGTGTCCCAGACTGAATTGTATGCCAGTTGATCTGGTCTTTAACATCTTGGTCTTATTACCCTCATCACAGGCTATATATGGACCATCGTTTCGATCTATTAGCCATAAGCGTAGAACGTGTTCTTTTCTCGTCTGTCAGATTAGATCGAATGGTCGGAACGATTTTAAAACTTTTTTTTAATTTTTAAAGGGTTTCGAAAAGTAGTCCAAATTTGGTACAAGATATGTTCGGCCCAAAGATTTTTCTTATTACTCCGATTTGTCACTAGTTCTTTCTAATCAGTAATATAATATTTCTTCTATTAAAAGAAGAATGTGTGACACATCAAATAAGATAGTAGTACATATGACGAATTTGTGAAATAAATTAATGGCTTTAGACCCAAGAAAACAAAGATAATTACAAAAAAAAATTGCGCATTAGTTAATTGAACACTCATCCAAGACTAATGCAGGCATATGTGCTTGAGTTAATAATCTTATCCTGAGGGTCTGTCTGTTACTTGCCATTGGCCCATTGCCTGGAAGGAAGGTAGGAAGACGGGGAGGGGGGGGGGGGGGGGGGGCGCGGCTAGCAAGTGCAGGGCTCTAAGTTTCCAAACGTGGCAATTATAATGAGGGCATCAATTCATGAAGCAATTCCCAACACAATCTTCAATTTGTTTCACAAGCACTTCCCTCGATAACCCATAACAATGTAAGGCAATTAGCCCTTCCTAAGTCAGGCAACCTTCCTTTTTACAAATCAAATGTAACCCATCTTAATTTCAGCTCTCCCTGTCGGAGAAAATGGTCTCTACAGCTCCAAAGGCTAAGCAAGCTCTTGATTCTTCTCCACAACCCTCACTTCCTTTGCAGATCTAAGCACATTGGCCTGAATGATGAGAACAAAACCCAAATAAAGAAAAAGTATTCATTGTAGTATCGTGTGAAAACATACAGAGAAGCATATGCAGAGAAAGATTTTACCTGATCGTCACTAATCTCTACGGCAAAACCATCAACAATGACCAATGACAATGTCCTCTTGTAACTCCCAGGCTCAAGGGTGTTCCCCAACAAGTCATCATGCTTTTTGCTCAAGTACATATCAAGCTCATTTGCCCCTCTCTGACTTCTACACACACACAATGGACACCATTGTCATGAAAACGATGAGCATAACAAATTTAGCAAAGCAAAGAAGATGATATAGCAACATTGATGTAACGAAGGTCTATTATGCTCTCATATTTGCGCAAGAACTTGATCTAACCTGTAGGATCGGAGGCGAAGGCGCTCGTATTCGGGATCGTAATTCAGAAAAACAAAGTATAACTCACTTCTTCCACTTGCCATTAGCACTCTTAACTGGTTTTAGTGTACTTGGGGGGCCATATATATACATAAAACAGAACGGTGACTTTAGTTACAAAATGGTAGGAAAACCTAGGGGTTTTTCTAGCTTTATTTTTTTAACTTTTGGTGAATACCCTACGTACACATATATATATATATATATGTGTGTGTGTACGCACGCTGACGTCTCCATGCAATCAGCCTTGCATAATTGAATTGGTCTCCTCCTTGTTTTTTAGGGTTTCTAGCTATGCCGTTACTAACTATTATGAACGGGTCAATTGCGGATCCGAAAATCTTATAGGCTGTGTTTGGTGCGCGGTATAAGACTCCCGAATAAAATAAAAATAATTCTATCCTGCGTTTGAACATGCACTTAGTCCCCGGATAAGGTATTATTTGGACTTGTTTTATCTCACTGGAGTGGGATAATTTTGTACCGCGGGGGGGGGGGGGGGGGGTGGTAGAGAATTAATCCTGATGGATTTGGACTAAAATGAATGAGATCCACCCCACTTTTCTTCCTCTTTCCCTTCAACGCCATATATACATATACATTGTGTGTGTGTGTATACACACACACATGTGTATATATATGTATGTATATGTGTGTGTATATATACATATATATATATATATATATATATATATATATATGTACATGTATATATATATATATATATATATGTATATTTATACATGCACATATATATGTGTATATACATAAATTGCATATCTGACTTATAATCCGGACTTAGTCCGAACGTTGGATGAGATTTTTTGCTTATCCGGTCTTATCCGACGGTATAACTTGTCCGGCCTTATCCGCCCTTATCCTGTCCTATCCCGAATTCTTATCATTGTCACCAAACACAGCCATACAGTATAAGGTAGCACCAAAATTTTGAGGCGCCTTTACATGTTCGGTTCAAAATAAATACAGATAAAGCTTACAATATATTTATACTGACAGAAGCAAAAAAGAAAAAGAAAAGGAAAAATTAAGCATTTAAGATTTATGTTATGGTACTTGGTAGGAATAATTCTTTAATGTTCAATAAGAAACAATGGCTTTAAAAAAGTTCTCAAAAATTATAAATTCTCAAAGAGCACCAAAGTAACAAACCACATCAACACCTATTTTGATATAACACCTCTTTTTTGATAAAATTTTGACACATGACATAACTACATATAAGGACATGTTGGTTTTCACAGTTTAAATTTTATTTTAAAGAATGTTACAATAAAGACGTATATGTCATACTTGATTTTGTAACAAAATTCATACTCTTCATTTTATTTGTACGTGCATCGCCTATATATGCTTCACGATAACTAGTCACTTACAAAGAGAACACCACTTTTGGTATAACACATTAACACCCCTTTTGGTGCATACATAACTATCTATCTAAGATTATGATCCTTAGCATTCTAAAAAAATTTAAAAGGTGACACAAAATACAAATCTTAAATAGCAAATGACTCTATATAAGGATATGTTTGAATCTTATAATAATTTGTTAAAAATAATAGTTAAAATAAATCTAAAGACTAAATTTGATACTATAAAATTATCATATTGCTAAATTTATTTTTTTACACGCGTCACTTGTACCATGACATAATATTAAAAAACTACTTCTTGCCAAAGAGCGAAGGTCAGAACGTTCCCATGTACTCCCCCCGTTCCATAGCTTTCCCGAAGCGGTCAAATTACCAAATTGCACTTATGAATTTGGAAACAAAAAAGGAAAAAAAAAAAAAACAGGAACGTACTAAAGGAATCACTATGATTGTAACTCGAAGTTTCTCTCACCTAGGGTTTCTAACAATTCCTATAGATTAATGTTGATCACACGCTTCTGTATGAGAAAAAAGTCAACAAGTATAATTAAAATGGAACCCCCAAGGTGAGAGCCGAACTGTATTCACATTGTGCTTTGCTACCAAAGGTGCTGTCTCCGAGATCAAGAAGAACTACTAAATGAAATGTCAACCGCACTTACATTATAATAAAGTAGAATCTAGACCATAGCTTTTCAATGTTTATGGTTCGGATGCCGAATCATCCACCCACCCTCGTCGGATCAGTTTCCTCCCGTCTCCTTTTTCACCGATAAAAATTGTCTATTTTTAGTGGCACAAAAGTAATTCATAATGTCATTAATAAACTTTAACAACTATTTCTCGTAAATAAAGAAAATAAATATTTATATGTTGTATTGTATATCATCCGTAATTGTTATATTTGCTAACGCTTACGTGTCTTCTGAGCAAATACCTCTTTGGTAGAACAAGTGCTAGAGCACCCGTGCAGAAAATAAGTAGATTCTCTATTCGTTGCTAAACATGTGCTTGCTCGATCACATTTCTTATGCTAAATAAATTGTACAATAATTTTAGTGAGCGAGAGAGCACGGGCGAAAATGAAAAATGATAGCTTATTTGTAATAAGAGCGAGGGGGCTGCAAGGGGGACCCGTCGGGAGTAGACGGTCATTTCAAGTACACGTGGATAGCCTGACAGCTCAGCTGGGAGTCGCATGATGAGGGAAGAACAAGTGGTCCTAACAACTGCATTTTGACGGTGTTTTCATTGTGTGTCTGACCCACACGTGAGGTACTCAACAGTATCTCCTGTCCTCGACTGTCAGTAAAGTGATCAGCTACCTTACAATCCATCTTGACCTACCAATACCCGAATTTTCCTTTTTCTTTTTCTCTCACTTTTTGGCAAAAGTTTTACAGGTCAGAGCGTTAACAAACTTATATTACATCCGTCCCTTAAAAGATCGATTTATTTTTCTTTGCACGTATATTAAAATTTTAAATTATATATTATATGTCATTTTCATTTTACCTTTTAGAGAGAGGGAGAAAGAAAGTGGGTCATGAGAAAGAAATTTGGTTGATAGAGTGTTAAATGTAGTGAGAGAAATAGAATAAAAAGTGTAAAGTGGTGGGTCATGCAAGAGAAAATAAGTTGGTAAAGAATTAAATATGGTAGATAAATAGAATAAAAAGTATAAAAAGGTAAATACGTAAAAATACCTATAAAATCTTTCCTAATTTGGAAGTGATCAATTTTTGTGGGACTGCTCAAAAAAATATATAATCAATTTTTTTTAGAGACGGAGTGAGTAATACAAGATAAAGTACTTTTAAAAAAATAAATAAATTACATTACGTAACATGTTGTCCCGTTCTTCACAACTTTTACTGGTCACATCGTTGATAAATTTATAATACAAGATAGAATACTTTTTTCAAAAATAAAATAAAATTCCAGTAAATAACATGATCTCCCGTTCTTTACGGCTCTTTCTCGAACTAGAAGTCGCATGAACTCAAGCCTTCTTGCATTTGTATAAAGGACAAAATGAATAGACGGCTTCTAACGGTAAGTAAAGCAAAGTTTGTTATTGTTAAAAAATGACCCTTGATAAATATGTATAGAATACAATAAGCATAGCAAGAACACACTAATTCAGGAAAAATTTAAATCCACTTTACACAAGTCAGATTTATAACGGTTCCTCACGTGGATCTCTAAATTGTCTGTTGTCACGTTATACAAGAGAACACACGGTATTTTTAGCTTATGTCCAACTCAAAGAAAACTTAATCCCACTCAACTCAAAAAATTCAAGTCTGCTCCCCTCGCTACATTCACTCCGATCCGGACAGCTCGGCCTACACTTTTTATTATTAGCCATAAATACAAGACACATATGGACGGTTACAATTGGACAACAATCAATGATCTAAGGAAATGATACCAAAAAGGTCCACGCTACAGTTGGACAGCAAATCCCAGAATGGGCCACTCATGACCCGCAAGGCCCGACAAATATGAGCAACCCGTTCCAACCTTACAAACCTCAGCATTGACCCCTTCGGAACGACTGTATACAATTGCAACCAACAACTAGTACCAAAGTTGAAACCCTTCCATCACCGCCACAACCCCAAGGCTCTGACACCGCACCTCCATACACAAAACCACCATATGTACGCGGAATCCCATAAAGCCTTCCACAGACACAATGACACTCACCATCCCCAAGCAGTTCCAACAAAAATTTTATTGAAAAGGGAGAGAGGGGGGACCAACTAGGGGGAGTTGGAAGACAACCATATGAGGTAAAAACTTCGTTCACAAACTCACTCAATAATCACCGACCACCGGCACTACCTCGCCCTTAAACCCACCACGAATGCAACCTACAGCCACCCACTAACCAATAGCGTTCACCGTATGGAAGCATCCAACTCAACTAAAAATCAATTGGTAATGAGGAGAGATGCCTACAAGTCTTATATGCTAAATATTTTTTTTATTATTTATCCAATGAAAAATCTTATACCCGATGCATGATTTTTTTCTCTCAACGTGCCCCCCACGTATGGTCCAGAGGACCTAGCACGTGGAGAAATAAACTCGATGACAGTAGATGAATTAACTTTTGAATTGTCTGCTAAACCTAAATCGACTAACTCTGATACCATGTTAAAAGTATCTAATTCAAAATCAATGGATAACGAGGGGAGAGCCCTACGAGGCTTATATATTGAACTATTTTTCATTATTTTTCTGATGTAAATTTTTTTATCTCTCAACACACCTAACTAAACCTATAAAGGGTAACCCACCACGAGACCAGCCCAAGCTCACATCACTTTCATCAGAGACATCGACAACTACAGTTAGAAACAGTTTAAGCAACTAAACGCAAAAGGGCAACCACCGCAAGATCCCAGCCACAAGGACCCTAAAAGAAAAAATTAAATGCACGAAGAATAAATTTAACACACAAAAAGGTTAAAACTACTCTATCGCACCTCCACTTTCCTGAGGAAACTGATTGTGGTGAAGGATAATAAGAGCCGAATTTCAAGAAAGAATAGAGGTTTTTTGTTTTTAAATAGAGGAGGTTTTCTTTAGGAATTAATTACTTCACACTACATTTTTTTTAACCACATATCATAAAGCCTAATTATGAGAATATCATTTGTGGAAAGCTTTTCAATTCACTCTTGTTCAATAAGATCCTTTTTCTTTTTCTTTTTTTGTTGCTAAATATATGAATGTAGATGTTTTTATACAACTGGCAGTAACAAAATCAAAGTCTGCCTACAATAAAATGTTGTGTTTGTTTCTCTGTCATGTCTTTATGACGTTATTACGGAGTTGTGTTAATTTTTGCCACTACCTAGTTATAAGAAGATAACAACAACCTCTTATATAGCATCAACAAATAACTCATAAATATTTTTGGTGACTTTTTTGTTAACAATTTCAATAAAAATTCTTTGCAACACTTTTTTTAGCATCAGTAATTAAACAATAAAAATATTTAATGACAATTAGTTATTGTTATATGGAAGGTTCTAACTATCTTCTTACAACCTGTGTAACAGTCAAATTTTTTTCTATTGAGATCCCCATGAACGCAGGTCGTAATGTTGACATTTTAATTGTATTAACTAGTTATTCACAAATAATCTCTCTCTAAAAAATCTAAGAGTTAAGGAAAAACATCTCAGTGCAACAACTATAATCATAACATCGTACAATTAATGAAGGAAAATCACGTAAAATACCCCAGTGGCTTGGGGTAGCTACAAAAGATCCCTCCTGTTATAAAAATTACAAAAAGAGACCGAAAAATTGCAAAAGTATTACAATCGCAAAAAAAATCGTTCAAACTAACGGCATGTGATGTTCACGCTCCTGAAAAGTGCGCTTGGTAGAGATTAACTTAACAAATGACAAAAATGCCCTTTTATGTCTTTTTCCTTCCCCAAATCCTAAGCCCTAACCACCATCGTCGCCTCAGTATGATCGTCGCTGCCGCAGCCATCTGCTTTCACAAATCGTGGCAGCCACAGCCCCCTCAAGCCCGAAACCCAGTCGCCACCTTCATCAATCCCCATCGACCACCACCACCCCATCTTTGTGTCACCGCCCATTTCTGCCACCACTGTCCAGCCCTGTCTACCTCCATAACCTTAGTCCCACCCACCCACAGAGACCCATATTCCGCCGCCGTTAGCCCCTTCATCAACCCAAGCCAAGTGCACCGCCCCCATTGGTGCCTTCCACCCACCGCGAACTCCACGTACATCACCAACCACAAGCCTATTGCGCCGCCTCCACCATCCTGATCCATAAGCCTAGATCTACAATTCAAAAAACAAACATAGATTTACAAAACCACAAGCCATCAACCCCATCCACATTCGCCTGCGCCACCACCACTGATAGGCCATCACTGACGTCGTTCAAGGCTTCCGGTAGAGGATATCTTGCCTTGTTGACAATAGATCGACTTTGCCGCTGCGGGAAGCTCGCCAGGCAGCCGTGATTATCGCCGGATGAGTTTTCGCAGCCGGCCCTAACTTCGATCTCTACCACCAGAGGATTTTCTAGTCACATGATTTAGATTTTTATTTTTACGGTTTTCTAGTCACAGCCAGCCCTAATTGTAGATTTAGGGTTTTTTGTAGAGGGTAATTTAGACATTTTTATCATTCTATTTCGGGAATCCTCCGTTGCAAGACTTTTGCAATTTCCGATATCTTCTTGCAACTTTTGTAACAGGAAGGGTCTTTTCGCAACTATCCCAAACCACATGGGTATTTTATGTAATTTTTTCATTAATTAATAAATAAGATTTAACGAGTCGTAGGGATTCCAAATATAAATCATGTAAGATTTTATTTTTATTTTCTTTTTTGGGTTGACTTATAGCATCGACTTACGCAACTAGGGGAACATAGATTAATGACACAACCCAAGACGATACATCAAGGTCCGATGCATGACCCATAAACTAGTCCACCTTACGCCACGGAGAGTTAAGTTATGTACGGTTCCCACATAAACCTAGCATGCACTTTTTCGTTTCTTTTTTTTTTCTCTTTTTGAAACTTGGTTGACTGTTCAAAATGTAGTATAAATCTGAGACTAAATTGGCCAGTTAAATACTTCCAATAAGAAACAAATGAAAGGAAAAATAAATTAATTGTTGTCAATTCGCCCACAAGAAAACTGTGATCCAGTTGCTTTCACCATGTCCCAGGGGTTTACCATCTGAAACAGCAAAATGTGGAGCCATTAACGATCCCAGATTGTCCTAAATGGCTAAATCAAGCGGTTCGGAACTTCCCATGAATACCATCTTTATCGATCCAATCAACAGACGCACAAGGAGCTCCAAATGAATCTGCTACACTCGATTCTGAACCCTTACATATTTGTAGAGTATTACAAGATTCCGAAATTGGATCTTTTGCGCCAACATTTCAAATAAAACAATGATCACCCTGCTGTATACGATGAAACCAACACCCCCAACCATTCAAAACCATTGAAAATTCAACAAAAAGGCCTCCTACTACCACCTGCAACCAGCGAGAGAAAATGCTATCAAGAGCCTTCACAAAGCCAAGAAAGAGTCCTAGATTAGTAGGAGAGAATGGGAACGAAAACAGCTACCGATCAACGTGCATCGACGAGTACGAGGATTTCATCATCGGGTTCATGGAAGACTTGCCTTTGACAAACTGCGAGGACGAGGATGACCGTGGTTCGAACGTGACGCTTAGGGAAGTGTTGAGGGGCTCGGTTGGGGTGGTGGGTGAGAGCCGATTGGGGATGACGGAGAAGGTGGTGCTGTTGCAGGGCAAAATTCATGCGCTGAAGAGGTTTCGGAAGGTTAGCGTGCGGAGGGGGGAGTTCGGGAGGAGGATTGAGAGGTTGGCTCAAGTAAGCAGGAAGTGCAAGTATCTTGTCCCTCTCACTGCTTATCTGTATACAAAGAGAATCAAGTTTGTTGTCTGTGATTATTATCCGATGGGAAGTCTCGCTGATCTCCTTACTGGTAACTCTTAACCTACATAACCTTCTTAAATGCATGCATATTCAATCATTTAGCACGGTGAAATGTACCAACTATTCGGGCTGGATAATCGCTCCCCCTTGAAGCTTGTTCCCGATAGCTTCATGGATAATGAACCAAGCTTGAACTTATTTCGCGTTGAGCAGGGTTTGGTAGCCTTTGTCAGTGCGTGTGTTGTGAGGTCATGATAGCTGAATAAAAACTTAAGCTCATCACCCTCGGGCCCCTTTGGGATCTATTCGAGATTTACAAGCAAAGTTTGATGGCTTAGAACATTATATTTGATGAATCAAGTTGGAAAGCTCCAGTCATAAACAACTGAATTATCATGAACGACTTATGCCAGAGAAGAAAAAAGACTGAACGCAAAATTTCCCATCCAAAAAAGTAGGAGTCTCTTATCTCGAAGCCATATCATTCTATTCTGCATAGGTACGAAGAGCAACGGTACAGGAGTAAGGCACGAGTGAAGGCTATTTCGCGACATATCTTATGCGTTTAAGATTCAGATAGCGAGTGAGATGTCACGTGATTGCATCTCATGTCTACTCAATAGTTACTACGATATATGTATGTAGTGAACTGAATAGCTCATCCAGTGTCCGAATATATAATGCATCGCTTCAACTCATAGCTGATCAGTTGTTCATTCCTCGAATTGTCTTTTGAAGACAGGATTTTTTCCAAAAAATTATGAGATTGTGTACTACATTTTCTTAGGTACAAGGGAACTTGGTCACACTGCTCTCCAGTGGAAGCAGCGTCTCAAGATAATTTTTCACATTGCACGAGCCATTGCTTTCATTCACTCGCAGTGTCCTTCGTATGATAGGCATTTGCGGATGAACGTGCACGGTAACCTCAAAACTTCCAATGTCATGATCACCGTAGATTTGTGTGCCCGCGTCTCAGATTATGGCTTCATTCAACTGGCCGAACGGGTGGAAGTTTCCGACACTGGGCAGCCGAAGCCACCTCCACCAACAGAGAGCTTGTACTCCGACTTTTTGTCCCAAAAAAGTGACATTTATAATTTTGGGATCATAGTTTTGGACATGCTAGGAGGGCCAAAGGCTCCTAGTCTTGAGAAACGGAAGTGGATAGTGGAAAACGAAGAACTGATTAAAAATGGGGATCGTGAGTTCTTTGAGTTTGTTGTGGAAGGGAAGGAAAAAAGGCAAGCCTTGATGGTTTTGGAGGTTGCCTTGGCATGTACAGATAAATTCCCGGACACCAGGCCTTCAATTGAACAGATATCTTCATATTTAAGAGATGTATGTAAGTAAACTTTACAAGTAATAAATATATTTTTGGTCTACGGAAAAAATGTACTTGCTTGATAGGCTAAAATGAAGAGGTGATAAAGACCGAGAGAAATCACAATTATTCTTGAGAAAGGGTGTGAAGTGCTCTCGTCATTTTTACAACTGCTTTTAGTTTTATATTTGAAACGAAATACCGATATTTGTCCCAAAAAAAAGATATTGATATTAGTTCTCGAAAATGTATCAATCATATGATCCAAATGGAGAAGGCGGCGTGGGGCGAGGGGGAGGGGGCCGAGGGCGGTCGTGAAGGATGACGTGGCATAAATGCACCCAGTCAAAAGCTCAAAGAAACTGACCAAGTTTCAACGGCTCAAGGGGCAGACATTGACCTACCAAAACCAGTTGACTGAAGAGAGAAATGCTACTCTTGACTTGACGATCAAAAAATCTCTCGCGAGGTATCAGGCCCGAGAGCCCATATTCCTTATCTTCAAAGTTCCCCACTCCCAAACCGCCATCTTTATTACTAACCTTGAAGTGCAGATCATGAGGCCCATCCTGAGCATTCGGGGTTAGACCTCCCACTGGCAGGATGCCAGGTCACCCTTGACTCCTCAAAGATGAGGTTTCCTGGGACGTGGTTAGGTGGCTAGAACCAGGAGGGGTCACAATGGCTAAAACCTCATGTCAACCGCGCAAAGAGAAGACAAAGTTAGATTTTCATACACCATAACACTCCACCCTCTTCGTGTAACGTGGCATATTTCTAGAGGGGAAAGGCCACCCACCTCTGATTGGCTATCCTAAAAGGATGTCTCCCGCTGTGTTTCCTTGTACGGAGGTAGCAGAATTAGGGCTGTAAATGAACCGAGTTGTTCACGAACAGCTCGCAATTTGTTCCTTTCAGAACTCATTCTTGTTCGTTTGTATAATAAACGAACTGAACACGAACATCATTTTAAAGCTCGTTTATTAAACGAGCCGAGCATGAACACTTCAAAATATTCATGAATGTGTTCGTGAACGGCTCGTCTATATACTAAATCTTTATTTTTAAGGGATGAAAAATATGCATATATATATATATATATATATATATATATATATATATATATATATATATAACCAAGCCCAATTAATAACATACCCATATTATTCCTAAATGCAGGCCAAACCATTACAACTAGAAAGCCCAAAATCTTAGCCCAACTTGTCTACCTACCCATCTTGAAAACCTTAACATAAATTTTAATTTCTCTCAAGTCAGCCGCACATCTTCTGTTTCAGGCCCTTCTTTCTTTTCTTCTTCAGTCTTCACACGGTTCTTCTCCTTCTCTCCTAATCTCTTTCTCTCCTACACAGATGCAGGGTCTTCGGCATATGAATGGAAGATCAAAGACATACTGGCACCCGCCCTCGTTTTCTTACTCTCATGGCCGCACATCTCTTTCTCACTCTCAGGCACGCGCATCTCTCCTGATGAGATCTGCAGATCTCAAATCTCAGATCTGCAGATCTGAGATCTTCTACGGCTCTGAATCTCCAATCTTGTGAAGCTCCAGAAATCAGTCGACTTCTTCTCCTTCTCTGGCCGGTGGCCGGTGATTCAGTTTGCTTCTTCTTCTTTTTTTTAGACAAACGAGCCGAGTCGAGCCCAAGTTTTTTGTTGACGAACTCGAGCCGAGTTCGAACATCCATGTCAGCCTCATAAACGAACACGAGCCGAGCTTAAACATCCCAGAAAATATGCGAACCGAGCTCGAACACACCCTCGTTCGGCTCGAACTCGGTTCGTATACAGCCCTAAGCAGAATGTTTATCACTAAAGAACGGCTCACAAAAGAATGGTGCGCGGGGCTAGCCTCATCACCAACTTCTAGGTATGCGACATGGACCTCTTTTGCGAGTGCTCGGCCTAGACCAAGTATGAATACCTTGCCTTAGGCGCCAAAAAAAGGATAGAAAATCAAGAAAAGAAACGATAGCAACAATCAAGGGAATTCTTGAAAGCAGTTTCTATCGTATGCATCCAAAAAATTCAGAGACAAAAGCTTTTTAGCAAGGTTCAAGAAAATGAAAGTAGCAATTACAGTCTATATGATCTGATATGAAAGGAATAAGAGGATTTTTGAGCAGCAGCAGAAATCAAAAGAGGAGATGATTACGTTGATTAAAAAGTGGATGCAATGGTCCCCCAACAGTTGGAAGCAAATCAAAGCTTAGTTGCACAAAGCGGGGGGGGGAGCGTAAGCACCAAGAAGAATCTGATGTTGGGACCGGCTTGAATAAATAAATACGTAAAGAGTATTATCATTTGTTTAGTATGATTTACATAGCCGATAACAACAAACAAGGAAGTTTTAAGGACTTGAAGGAGGAGAGAATCAAGGAATTGAGTTGAAAATGGCTTGATTTTCAGGTATTCTCTCACTTGTTCCATGCATCTCTATCCAGCTGACGGAATTGAGTTCCCATATTAGTTTGGGACGAGATCCCATGGAGCTCCAAACTTGGAATCGCAAAAGCGAGTTTCCGAGAGAGAAACGTCACCTTATTAGGAGTTTCCTGCAACTAAGAATCAAAGGGCATAGTATAAACAAGAAATTCTGCAGTACTTGGGAAATCCATGATGGAATATTGATATCTTAGATAGGCATTACTTGTAAATAACTGGTTTGTAAATATGAGATGTGTATGATGATATAACACTTAGACGTAAGATTTTGGCCGATAATACAATTGACTTTCATCCAAAAGGAAAGATAGAAAAAAAAAAAAAGGTTAGAAAAAGAGAAAAGCAACTCGACCACAAGTCGGTAGGCACCCTCACATATTCCTCCCGTCCTTTTTGGTGACAGCTCGAATTTGGTCCTCACCCCTCTCGCTCATTCTACGTGAGACGTGCATTCTTGAGTGTCACATGGCCAGCAATTCACAGGCTCACACGTGACAACCGCGCCACGTCATCTCAGAACATAATACGACAAGGCTCAATTTCCTTCCTTTTATTGTTTTAATTTCATCCATCGGTGGCGATAGGCCTCCGACTTCGAGGGCTACACAATGGGAGGTCTTAGAACTCTCCCTTTATCCCAATCTCTAGCGTAAGCGAGAATCAATCCTAATTCTTATTGCTTTAGCTAAAGCAACACATATCAACAAAAGTTTTTGTCTCCGCCAAGATATTTTCAAGATGTCATCCGCATTTAGCATTACATTTGCTACATAAACAAAAGGCCGTTATTCACCAAGAAATTAATGCTACTATGGCATCTACATGAAAAGCCCATGCTAACAGCAGCGAACAAGTTAACTACTCAAGCCTTGCACAGAGTGCTCCTCACTTCCTCCAGTACACCAAACACTTCGAGTTAGTACAGAAGAAAACCTCAAACATTCCATTTCTTTTCTTTTTATTTCCATGTCTACTTCTGCAATCAGCTGAAGACGAAAAAAACGAAGACTTGTGATTCCTAGTTTGCTCCTGCAGTGAAGCACAACACTTTCAGGGTTTCAGTCGACGTTTCTGACTCTCTTCTCTATTTTATAATCGCAATCACATTAGCATCCATATAATATAAAGCAAGGGAGGGCCACTCAGACCATTTCATGTCCTTCTAAAAATGTTGCGCAGAATAGGGGTAACAAGGATGCCCCTTACCCTGCTATTGTATGTAAGTTTTTGTCACTAGAGAATCTTAAGAACGAAAGAGGTCAGACATTTCCCATATTCAACCATAAAAACTCTAATCAACTGTACATCGAGGGTTCAAATATGAACATATGGGGCCTATGTGACACGTCTGCCAATGATCATCCGTCGCTTTGTTTTTTTTTCAATAAAATTAAGGGAACGACTAACGAGTACCCGCCCCAAAAGTCACATATGAAATTTCCTAGTCATCTCTCTAAGATCGACGTGGTTGTCTATGCTAGAAGCTCAGATGAGAAGAAATTTGATTTGACATCGCTAGTATTATAAGTTTTTATATAAATGAAAAAAAAAATTCGTAACAGGGAAAGAGGTCAAACATCCCGCATTTGTAGCTGTAAAAACTCTTGTCACAATTCTAGAACAAGCGGTGGAAAATGAAAACATGGGCCTATGTAACATGTCTACCAATGATCATATCGGCCGCTTTTCTTTTTGTTCAGAATAAAAGTAAAGGAAAAACTAGTCAAACACACACCCCAGAAGTAACCCGGAAAATTTTGGGGTCAACTCTCTAGGATTGTCGTGTACGCAAGAAGCTCTGATGAAAGTTTCTTTTTGCACAAAAATTAGTGGCCAGAATTAACATTGTTGACTTGACTTCTAATGGTGACCGACTGCTTACAGACGCATCAAAACTCCTCAAAGGGCTAATAGCAATTTTTCCCTCTCACTTTATGCTAGTTACGTTTTTACCACCTTTAACTTTACAAAATTGAAAAAGGCCCAAAGCTTACAAAAATTAGGCCGAAAACACATATTTTCCATTTTTTTGGAAAATAGCTCCACGGACATTAGTGCGCTAATTTCCAAAACACGAAGAAGTCCAACCTTTCGATGTACCAAGGCCAACTCAAACGACAAAACCAATTGAAAATAAGTAGAGAGACCATTCTTTGAGAGAAAGTACTTTTAGTTTTCTTTCATATATCATCATCCAAATTTTGAAACGAATTTCAGAATTTAACGGATACTGTGACACAAATAGATATTCAGTGACAAAAATTAAATCTATCTAATAATACAGTGGTCAACCGATATAGTTAACTAAAAAATTTACGACACCAAAGAAAAGTTCCTCTCTTTCAAAGATGTGATTCTCCTTTTTTATTATTCCTTCTCGTATGAATCCTCTATTATTTTACAGCATTTCTGCTAAAACAACTTTATTTATAAAAAATTTGTCTCTCCATATTTTGTCATTGTTACTTAAGGTTAGAATGATGATCTATTCGTCGCTAAATTACAATAATGACATCCCATCTCACGTGAAACTAAGCAAGAGGAAAATTCAAAATGCGCATAACGTGGGAGTTGACGCGCACTGTCTCTGCCCCTCATTGCGCTGAGACGTCGACCGAAGACCAATTTAGCAGTTGCCCGCTCTGCCCGCCCACACAAACAGTCCCCACCTCCAAACTACGCGTATTTATAAACCCACCCCCATCTCCAATTTTCCACCCCGAAACCTCACAATGGCCAGGCTCGCCGTTACCTCCGCCGTCCTCCTCCTCCTCTTCGCCTTCTCTTACGCCCGTACTACTTCAGATCTGCCGGAATCTGACGTCATCGATCATCATGCCTCGGAATCACAGCCGGATTCCCACACCTATCCCTCCCTCCTCCTCCCTAGCGAGAAGACAGAAACTGCTGATCAAGCCACCGTCGCGGAGTCAATACCCGAATCCGACCCGGAACCAACCGAACATCACGTTTCCCTCGACGCGTTGGATCTCCACCAGCCCCCGGATCTGGTGAGTTTCCGCCCGATCAACCGTCATTTCGGCGCCGATCGGGAGTTCAGCCTCCGCCTGCCCCGCCGTCCCTGCCGCCACGGCCACAAGGGGCACCGGGAGATTCCTTACGGCAACGACATGATCCTGTCGGGTGAGAACAGAGATTTTGATCCAATGGGGTTCAACGGCGGCGGCTTGCGCAGGATGCCGCCGCGGTGGGTGAGGCTGCACCACCGCCACCACCACCACCGCCACCATGACCATGAGGACGGTAGGCCCGGGTTTCCGTTCCAGGACCACATGTTCAAGAGGCACTTTCGCCACGAGAGGAAGGAACGTGATGATGAGAGAGAGGAAGACGAAGGTGGTTTCAATTTCATGAAGCGATTCCGCAAGTTCATGCACCACTTTTAGATGGTTTTGACATGTAGCACTGTAGCCAGGCATACACCACCCGTGTACGATTTCCTCTCTTTTTTGTTTTGCTTTTTCACTTTTGGCTCTGGTTTGTTTGTGGTGTACTGTAAATAAATTTCGATCTCTGTGAGATGTAGAAGCTCATACAGGATCTTATGATATTATTATATGATACTATAATATATATATATATATATATATATATATGTCTATGATTTGGTGTTCTGTAAATATTATGCAGTGGTTTACTTGTGAAATCTCTCTAATTTAGTCAGATAAGCCTCAAATGAGGGGCTTTAGCTTGCCGGAGTTATTCCATTAACATGTCAAAGTTTCAATAACAAAGATGAATTCGATTAGTTACCCAAGTTGTAGATGGACCAATCGGAATAACTAAATCTGATCCTCTGCCATAGACAAATTGTTGCCAGAATTTTAGCAACGGCAACGAAGGTTTTCCAGTGGCTATTTTTTGTCAGCAAAGCTTATCCGGAATTACTGGGTTGAAGCCAGGCTTAACTGCGCAGAAGAAAGGTCACCTCACTCCAGTGGACATGCAATGTTGTGCAGGCATTTTGATTATTAGTATACAAGAATCCGAATTTCCATCACAATTCATCGTTTGATTACTTTTACAGTAACAATATTACACGATATTTAGAAAGGAATAGAGCATTCACCGGTCTCGTGGGTGCTGGTCAGTTCTGAACACGGCCAGGGGTTGACTTGAACGGCAGCGCCACTTACATCGGAGCACGTCCAAGGAGAATTCCTTGGTGTGTAGGCACCGTGAAGGTTGATGTTAGAGAGGCATATCCTGGTGAAGGGGGAGTTCTTCAGGCCCTGCATAGAACCTGCCTGCTGAACCTTATAGCCCCAGACGTTTTTTATCGTAACATCCTTGACGACAGGGAGGGCGTTTGGGTCGTAGTTCTCGTCAGGATGGTCCCCAACATCGCCTGCAATCTTTATCCCCTTCCTCGCGTTTTCAATGAAAACATCAGACACGGTAATGTTTCTTATTACCCCTCCCCTGCCGATGTTTGTCTTCAAATGAATACCGACTCCCATGTTGTAAAGGTTTATGTTCTCAGCCAATACATTTACGACACCACCAGAAGTCTCACTTCCAATTGCAATTCCAGCATATGGCGACGATCCTGTTATGCGCCTGATGGTGATGGCACTGCTAGGGCGGCCATAGGCAATCCCATACTCATCCCACCCACTCTTTACAGCCACAAGGTCATCGCCCGTGGAAATGTACGAGTCCTCAATGCAGACATGGGAGCTTGAATCTGTATGCAGAAAGCATAAATACATACATGAAGATAGTTATTCACATGAAGGTGCAGCAGCCCCAACATTCTACTGCTTTGCATATAAGTAATCGACCACAGGATATGGCAAATCTGAATACTGATAAAGTGTCCCGTACTAATGAAACATGAAATTGTTTTGAAGTTGCGATAAGTACCATTATGATAATTGCGAGTCGTACTATTTACCTGGATCTATACCGTCAGTGTTGGGAGAATCCGGTGGAGCCAATATGGTGACATATCGGACAACAACATTGCTGGCGGAAATGAAAATAAGAGAAAGGATCAGACTATGTTACTGTTGTACACTTATTCCTTAGATCTGATCATACTAGTATCAAGCAGCATTTACGAGGAACTGGCTAGTTTCACATTACAGTTGTACACTCATATTCCTTATGTTTATCATACTAGCTAGTATCAAGCAGCATTTACAAGGAGCTGGCTAGTTTTTAACCATGCTCATAGGTCACGCTGGCCAATCTCAGCTCTAGCCAGCACAAAGAATTGACATGGTTAAATAGTTTTGGTTTGAGACAATACCGGAATTGACTATCAGCCAGAACATGATTTTGCAACCTGTGCAACCTCATTGAGTTGACCATGATGACTAGATGCTATTATCATTGTGGTGACAGTTAATAATTTAGATCGCCTTCAAACAGTATATGGGAAGTTGTTAACTATCAGCCAGAATATTTTTTGCAATACCATGCAAATAAACACTGGTGCGCAACCCCTTGCCCTTCACTAAAGAACTATGACTAAATAAGTGATTATGTTAAAAAGGCACTTGTTACGCTGCATTAAGGTTTATAATTAGACTGGTCAACCGAACTCTAGGTTCTATAGACCCAGTATTTTGTACCAACTTTCATGTTTCAAATCAGTTTGGGTAAAAACATTCAAGACTGATGTTATGTTTATGTGCCATATATGCTAATGACGAGGAAGAATGTATGCCGCACTAATAAAATGTTAATTAACAAAAGATGAGAATTACCAAAGCAATGTAGTTTTTTTAAGTGATTAAAGCAAAAATAACAATGTTAAATAAATATTGGGAACTTGAAATATAGATTCATGGAAGTACAAACCATAGAGCCCTCTCTAAAGTTTAGTAGCTAGTTTTTCATAACAGTGTATATACCGACGTCAACCAGATTTCATCCACTCTTACCTGCAATATACTGGGTGAATGTTCCAAAAGGGCGAGTTCTTGAAAATTACATTCGAAATGATAATGCTTCTTGAGTGCATGAATTCAACAAGATTAGGTCTAGTATATTGGAGGGTTCTCTGCCTCCACATGTTCCACCATACATCACCTTGACCATCGATTGTCCCATTCTCGCCTACGATCAATAAAAATATCAAAAGTGGTGCATTATAAGCACGCATTGAGAAATCAATTTTGCTGATTTAAATAGGAATGTAAGCAGATGTCAGATATGGTACAAAATAACAAATTATAAAACTTAGTAAGGGATTTGCAAAACTTGAACTTTGTTTTGGGTGATCTTCAAATTCCAATCGATTATTGAACTCTTCATTTGGCGACAAATGGGGTGCAGAAATGGAAACGAAGTGCGGCTCTCTCTCACAAAAATTCTCATCTAAGCTTCTGTCCAAACTAGTTGGGGTTTGGCTAGATGAATCCTTTTCTTACACGCTCCCACATCCAAGGCACATGTCTTTGATAAGTTCCTAGCCATATAAGTCTTTCTGGAGCACTCCATGTGCCATTTTCGAATCAATTTGCTGTCAAATCACTTTCTTCTTGCTAGGGCATCTAAAGGCCTACGTAGGATACAACAAAACCGTCTCAAGCGATGTCCCTTCATCTTTTCCTCAATTGGTGCGGCCCCACCTGCTTGCGGATTTACCCTCACAATTCACTACCACTGTTCTCTAAAATTCATAACAGCCCCAATCGGCAAATTTTTGAGTTGATATGCTTTTTCTGATATACAAGCCGTGCCTGTTACATCACTAACCTTGTGTTGAACACAAGGTTGCTCAAGAAATAGCACGTAAACTACATATATGAGATGTAAATTCATAATCCAAGACAAGGAACACTATTTCTTAATACTGACCAGTGATGATGACGTCATGAAGCCCATCTCCATGGATAAAGCTCATATACCTTCCTCCAGGACGCTCTCTTCCTCTTCCATAAGAAGGCAATGGAGCTATTAAAGGCCAATCCCTTGTATTCTAAAGAAGGATACGAGTCAACACCAATTTATCATTTAAGTAAGAGAGGAGGATAAAACATCCTTAGCATTCTAATTATATTACATCTTTGTTCTTTGTTTTTTCAGGGCATTACTGAAAAAGGGCTCATCTATGTAAAATAAAACAACCCCCAGCTTGACGCAAATATGAAATAGTAGCATAAATTGACAACATGAAATTGTAATTTCAGGAATCCCCTCGGCCTGGAAAAGTAAAGCATATATTGACAACATGTTTCCAGGAGCAAGACGACAAGTAGAACTAGATCAAAGAGTCACCAAGTCATTACTAATTTAAATGGGAACAAAGGGATTTACAGGAAACAAAGGTCGTTTTTTGGAATCCATTCATCTTTACCATGCATTAAAGACAAGTGATCTTATTCACGTCATACACCACCAAGAAAAAATAAATGAATAAGACCGTGAGTTTGATAGAATGAAGGTAACCATCTGCTAAGACTATGAGTTTGTTAGAATTAAGCATAACCATCCTCTAAGAGGTATCTATACCGAGTCTCCATGAGATACCTTTAACTGATTCAGGAGGGGAGATTCTATGGTAAATGCACCATACCTTCTTGTTTTACCATTTGATGAGCAAAAGTTACCACAAAATGACCTAGTAGTACCACTGAGTGACATATAATGTGTCATATCATTGGGTCTAGTAAAACTGCCCGTTGTTTGGCAAATACTCTAGTGGTTTCCATAATCACCACATTTAGTCATCGGGAAATAACTATTAGCCAATTGGTAGATAATCTTGATCATTTGATAGTAAGAATTGCTACAAATGTCAGGTGCATTCTTACAACCGAATGCATCATAGCATGACACACTCAGGGGAGGCCCAGGCATCTATATGGAAATCAAAAGTCAGCAAAACTTATCCTTTAAGAGGTACAGTAAGAGTGTGCATGAGATGCCTTTACTTTTATACGGAAATCAAAAGTCAGCAAAAATTATCAACAACTGTTTTTGTCTCTTCAGGCTCTTCCTCCCTCAATATCATAAGCTTGAAAATGAATGAAGTCTCTTCAACGCGAAAAGTCCTTGGGTAATGCTTTAATTTCTTAGCATGGTTGGTTCATACGGGTTTATGGGGTAAGCTTTAATGTCCCTTGGCTAACATACAAGGTTAAGGTATATGTCAATCCCTTGCTCCCCAACTATTTCCTCTACGTGATCTAATCTATGCAATCTAATTAAGTTTATAATAACTCCCTCAGACTCTTGGGGGAACTATTATTCTCTGATTTTATCCCATGGCAAGAACTCTGTGATTAGCAATCAAACGAGACGCATCGGCCCTTTAAAGGAGTGGGGCATCCCAACCTTAGAATGCTATTCTCCAAGGTCAAAACGAATGAAAGATCTGAGCATACTGTGGCAAAAACAGTTTCCACTGATGAAGCAATGCTACTCCAACAATCTCCAGGGCCGCAGGGAAACTTTAATGAACTATTTTTGGTTAGGAACAACCTCTGCCCAGAGAGCTTGTGATCTGTAATTGGTGCCAATGTGATCACGAGACTCTGTCACAATAAATTACAAGAATTAACAAATAACATGGTATAATAAAGGCCAGGATTATATTTTTCCGTATTCCCCCCAAATATATTTATGGCCTGGGGAACATCGTGAAATGCTATCCTTTAGAAACAGCTGTCCAACTATATCAGAACAATTTTTATTGCTATCCACATGCAACCAGGCCCCCTCAATTCAGGCGTTGGACCTACCATTCTTCATTAGTAAAACTCACGTAGTTATGCTCCAATAGTTTGCAAACTTTATTGCCTCAGGTCTATTGTCTACCCTGCTACTTTTAGCTCGCTCCACACGTAGTCCAACCCAAGTGGAGCTCGTTTGGGTCCCACTTCTTTTGCTTAGTGCGGTAAAATAGCCATGACTTCAGCGATGAGCCTGTTTTATTTTCCTCAAAACATGGCTCTTGTGCTAGGCTTAGATTCACATAATAATGGGCATAACATTATGCGAACTTAGTTTGCTCTTCACACCACACATGAGGACAGTGTAAGGAATACTATATAAAGCACAGTCAAATGACATTAAATGTGGTAAGAATATTGCTATGTCAATAGTTTTAGGGAAGTAATATTTGAGCTCACATAATAATGGGCATAACATTATGCAAACTTAGTTTGCTCTTCACCACACATGAGGACAGTGTAAGGAATACTATATAAAGTGCAGTCAAATGACATTAAATGCGGTAAGAATATTGCTATGTCAATAGTTTTAGGGAAGTAATATTTGAGCTTCTTAAACGTCGTTAAAGTGAATGTATAGCATAAATATAGAGAGTTTTGCGACAAAAATAGCCCTCAAAAGGCTAGACGTGAAGTCAAACGTCAATATTTTATAATCGTCCAAATTTCAGACAGCCTACTTTGTTACTGATAGCACGTTTAACGATACCATGCCACAGCACGAAAGATCATTATGCACGAAAGATCATTACGATGGGAATGTGCAACCACCAAAGCATACTGGGAAATCATGCACAATTTACTTACGAACAAATTTTCGCTGCTCTAATTTCGTATACAGTGATAATTAATAGTCGTCAAATGTTTTTAGTGACTTTTCTTTTAGCCGCATTCTTTAGCGTCACTAGATAAAATGTTTCTAGTGGCTTTTCTCTTAGCCGCATTTTTTTAACATCGCTAGATAAAAATCACTAGAAATTATGGCAATCATTAGCTGTGGCTATGTAAAGATTCCTTTTTCCCAGATAACAATCTAAAATAATTTTCCTTATTATGACAACATAATTTAACCCGTGACAAGTATATTTACTTTTTCTGAGAATGTGCGCGAGTAATGTACCTTTGTGGCTCTGATAACAGCACCCTTGGCCAAGTAGAGCGTCATGTGACTGGTAAGGTTAAACGCCTCGGTCAAAAATACCCCAGGAGGTACGTACAGGAGCGTGCCTCCCCTCCTCTTCAAATGCTCAATCCGGTACACCGCCGCCCTAAACGCTTTCGTGTTCAGCGTCTGTCCGTCACCGACGCCTCCAAAGTCCGTTATCGAAATCTTGTCGTTCCGGTACGCCATCGGCACTATGCCGGAACACGTCGCCACATCGGCCACCGCCAAGCCGTTCATGAACAGGCATAACGCCGCCAAACAGGCTACGATCGACGAAGCAAGTCCCCGCATTTTGTGCACCGAAGGAACTGCCCAGTCTCTCAGTTCAACCCGATGAAGGATTAGGTAGAAATATGACGTGAATTATGACGTCGGTAAGGATTTATGTCGAAGATTTTGCAATTGAGAACAAGTGAATGAATACAAGAATGCTGGTGTAGATCTGGAAGTGTTCCAACGATAAAGCTCCAAAAAGGTGAGCAATCTGCAGTAATTTAAGAATAAAATTAGATATTGAGAGCAATCAAAAGCAAACAAACACAAAAAGTTGAACAAACGTAAATGATTTAATACCCAAATGTATTGTAAAGCGAGAGCTTTCTCCAGACCTGTGTGGTTAGGGGATGGAAGATAGAGTGGGGATGGGAGCTACCAGAACTGGGCAAAGCAGTAGCTTGTTTGTAAGTGATTGTCTTGGGCGAGGGAGGTGTAAAGAAAGGAGTGTGCGACTGTGTTAGTTGGGAGGTGGGACGTGGCGGCGAGAGACGACAAGACCAGCGCGAAATAGACGGGTCCAGGTTTCTTTGTTTTTCCTCCCGTTTTCTTCTTTTTCTCCCTGGGACCCTTGAAATTTATTGACTTTATACAAGATATTTTTCTTTTAAAATAATAAAAATATATACGTCTGAAAATAAGTACACCTTATCTATAGTGGTTATGATAATGATAAGCACTTACAAAGATATTAATCTTATATCAATCTTATCCGGTACGTATCACGCTACGAAATTAAGAGGTAAACAAAATAATAGAAAAACAAACATAACAATAAACCAACAGTAAAAATAAAGCCAACATGTTGGACGTTGGTCACCAATGAAATAACTTTTTTTTTTAAAAGATAAACATAATCAAATTTAAAAAAACTACCACCTAAATTACATTTGTCCACTACCCTCTGCCAACCCATAAGTTCGTGTCCAACATCATGACACTTGTCCCCAGGCACGCCACCGTGCTGAGCAGTGCCACCGGCAGGAATCCAGCAACCCTTGACGTCGCCTTGATGCAAAGCTATCATAATGCGATGACATGCTTAAATTAGTTAAAATTTTGTGACAAATAATTGAGTTGCCGGTAACGAGCTCCGACAAGGGCGGAGGCAAAGAACAATGCTCACATGTACAATGCACAAGGTTAAAACGTAATTATAAAAAAATAGATTGTGTAATAGGTTTTATTATGCACTTTAAGGTTCTTAAGTTTATTTATTTATTTTTATTTTTATCGGTACAAAGGAATAAATAAAAATACTTAAACAGCTACGAGGCGCATCGCGCCAACCCATCGGCATCATTTTGCGTCAGTCTGTGAGTCCTTGCGGTGGCTGATCCAGAAACTTGTAGCTTTCCTTTTGGTTGGCTCCGATGTTTGCTAGGAGATCAGCGAATGAGTGGCAGTGGACGCATGGGATTAAGCTCTTTTATGAGGTTATCTCCTTCAGTCCTTTCTCTCTAATCCATTGCAGTCCATTAAAGATTAAGGTTAACAATCAGCTACTTATAGTTAATTATAGGTGATTATTGCGAAATGATTTATTTTAAATATTTTATGTATTTGTAATACTAGAAACAATTTCGACCGAACTCATTCTACTTATGCCATACACGAGCCGAATTTGAGCAGAAACAAACGCTTCCTCGACATACAAGTTGGAATTTGCTTTGGATTGTTTATAAATTCGAACAAACTCTCCAAGATTCATTTTACAAAATAGGTGCTTGTAACATGATAAGGGCAAAAATAGGCTCACTGCAGATCGTAGATGTTGGACAAGATTTACGTACTTACAGCTTGATTGAGATCATAGGTTTGCAACTTAAGGAAGATAACATCACGAAGATTCAACTAGGCGTTTTCGAGTATTCATGCGAATGTTCCCTCACAAGGGTTTCTTTTCTCTTCCTTTTTTCCGGTTTTCCTTACCAAAACCCAAAGAATCCGAACCACTGGGTATGTAGAACCAAAACCCACAGAGTATTTTGTCCAAACCCATCTGTGCTACCGTTAACTTCTACATTATTAGACACAAAATCTAAATCCTAGAGAGACAACGTGGTTAGACATTCAATTGAAAATATTCGAGTTTCAGGACCGATAATCCCGATCATTTAAGATCATTAAGTATATATTATATAAGAACACTTTGCTTCCCGTAACTCCTCCTTCTATCCAGCAGCTGAGGCCCATAACTTGAAAACCGTGTACTAATATTGGCTAGACATTAAGGACCCATTGGTTTCCTACACTGAGGAGATGCACCTTCCACCTGTTATGATTCAACAGCATTCCTGCTCACTTTTGTTTTTTAAAATGATTTTGCCATATATGCTTCAATAGTCTTCAGTCTTCTCAACTTTTGTACAAAGCACGCCTAATACGAGAGAACATGAAGAATAAAGTCGGAGGAGGAACCCATGCTAAGTCGGCCACGAAAGCCGCACACAGGGGTGGAACTAGAAATTTTTTTCAGGAGTGTAAAAATTATATCGAATTTATCAAAATTTTTATTAAAATAATATTAAAAATAAAGTGCACTTATAAAGCATACAAAAAGTATTATTAAGTTTCACGAGAGTCATTAACGACTCTTTACAGGTACAATACAAATATAAATTCACCATAATAATTATATAGTGATAACAGTGAAGCCAAGGTGGCTAAAAATGAAACTCATATTTAATTCTTGTTTAGGGTTTTTATAAAGTTTCATCTTCTTTGTATAGTGTTCAAAACAAATGTTAACAAATAACAATTATATCTAAGCCTTTTAAGAACTAAAGTGGCCAAAATTCACATAAAATTGTCATTGGTTATTTGATTAGACATAAGACATTAGACATCAATGATCAATATAACTATACAAGGTATTCTAGACATTTAGTATAAAATGAAATAAATTCTTTTCTATGTTTCTTTATTTATTTTGCACCATTGTACAAATTATTAGAAGCAGTGATTCAAGCAACTCTGCAACTGAAGCAAAAAAGAAATGATAAAAGTTGAGCCTCACACTATTTTGTGTCACTAAATGTCCAGTGACTCGGTGAGGCAGTGGAACTGTGTAAGGGGCCGAAGGGCTCAAGGGCATACGAACAGAAAACAATTGCAACAGTCAGCAGAGCACTCGACACTCCCAGGCAGCAGTCGACGTCAGCGCGGGACTCGCGGGAGGTCGTCGGCGATCAAGATCTCAGATCTGGTTCTCGTTCTTCAAGGGTGACTGTCGACTGGTTCTTAAAGAGGTCGTCACTCGTTGGCGGTCAAGATCTCAGATCTCCCCATCCACTCGTCCGTCACGGCGTCACTCCGTCGTCCCTCATAGAAGCTACCATCGTTCAGATCTGGTTGCTGGTCGCCGTAAGCTTCACTGTCCACCGGTGACTCGGTGAAAGAGATAGAAAGAGAGTCTCGATTGTGGGTCTCTCGGGGAACGGCCGAACGGGGTATCGGGGATTGGAGAACTGGTCTCGGGAAACGGGTTCTGCGATTCCCAAAAAAAAAAAAATTTGCCCAGAAGTTAGGGGGTGCTTCAGCCCCCCCTCACCACGTGGGTCGACCCCTGGCCGCACAGTTCCTTTCTTTTTTTGGTCCATAGTCACTCCATATCAAAGCAGTACATTTCTTCCACTGACCTTTTTTAGGCATTTTGTAGTCATGTGTGGACCATATAGTAGCTTATAACAGTAAAGCATTGCAGTTAGACAAATCTTCTTTAGAAATAGGGTCATCACTCTCCCTTACTCTGAAGAGGCTGAGTAAGATCGGCTCACTCGAACTCCCTAATCAAAATCTTCTTATCCGATATGACGTCATGGTTGTAAATTACATGCTAGGGATGGAGTGTCATTCCGTTCAGACTCTATAAGCCGCATTGAATCATTTCTTTACTCTCAACTAGCATTGAGGCATTCGCTCGCTCCCGACTATCTTCACGTCCTCACGCTTTTTGTGCTTCCAGGTATGAATTAAGAGTTTGTTCCCTCGGTCTTTATCGGAACATATTGCTCAATGATAATCTCGGCTCGGACTTTGTTAAAAGAAGTCCGTCGCTTCACAATTGTGAATTTCTTCTTTCTAGGCCGGAGAGAGATTCTATCTTTGTCATCTTGATAAATAAGGTTAACCATATCACAGGTACATGCAAATAATTTATGCCACCAATCCAGACCAAGCATTGCTAATGCATCCCGCATCATCAAGTTAACGCCCGCTTTTTTCTCATTGTCATTTTTTAATAAGGAGCCCAAGCACTACAAATTGTACCGCGTTGTGTTCGTACCAAAAATACCCCATATTTTTTTCCTGGTTTTGCCCTCGAGTCCACAGGCTCTCTTTTCCCACCACAAAATACTCGAGGATGTCTAAATAAACCACAAAAACAAACTTGGGATGTCCGCCTAATGCATACAAGCTAGAACTAAATCAAACAAAACTTGAACGGAAGTAGGAAATTTCAACTGCGAGAACACGATGATAATCATCCTGCCGAAACATAGTGATAAGTAGAGCATGCCTTCACCAAGCAGTATTCTCTATGCAATTGGCTGCAAATATGCAAACGAACGGGTACATGAACAACAACGATTTTCTGAGGCATAAATATTTCCAAGCCAAGCTCATTACATGTCCCAGGAAAAATAACAAAGATTGTTCATCCATAAAACCGGTCAGATGTAGCTTTATATCTCCTTGACATGATGAGGGGAAAGTTGCAGTTTTTGAAATTGGTGCAAAACGTAAGGCAGGTTTCAGGTAGCAGTGTCTTTATTTACTTCTGATGGACAACTCAGATGCTTACCCACAACTTGCTCTCCAAACTTCTTATATTCTGTCAATAGTCGATGGGCTCTGTTCGGTCTTCCACAGCCAATCGCTCCGAGACATCAGCCAGAGACTTAAGGTTGCATTTTATCAGGGCCTCAACAAAGTAGCATGTTTCATCCCTGGTATTACCTTCCGGTATATCCACCACAAATGATTCAATCACCGTTGTACCCGGTCTCCCATCAACAATCTCAGGGTGAAGTGTTATAATTGAAGAGTAGTTCTGCAAAATTAATGAAGAAGATGTAACAGAACAATTTCAGTACATAGATGTTAAAAACAGGGAATTATTAACAACCTAAAGTCAAATTTCAATTCTCAATTTTACCTAAGTAAAACTAAATACCTAATCACATGCTCATACAACCTGCTGATGTCATTCACCCACATGTAATTGTGAGTGAGCTAATATTTTGTTACCCAATCATGATTGGACGAGCAAGGAATGCATGGTACCTGGACCATTGATCCCAACCATCTAGGATGTCGAATCTGGGGAGTGAGGGGTGGGGGGAGGGCTGATCTGACAGAAGCAGGGGCAAAGAGGTGAAGAGTAGTATTTTACAATATACCTAACAAGCCTGATATAGTCCAGACCAACAGTCCTGGGCAATACGATATTTTCTAATGGTACTGGCATTCTATGCAACTCCTCAAACAAAACCATCAAGTCTCAAAAAAAACAAAGATGAATATGCTAAGGAAAGTACTACATGAGACATAGACTGGATAAATAGTTTATTCCAATGATCCTAAATCCCAATGTTGCTGCACTGTCACAATGCAAAAGTGCTAGAATATCTCTCACCACAACCATATAAAGAGTTCTCTAATAGCCACTAAAAGTTGCTGAAAAATCTGTAAACAATCAAATGCATTTAAATAACTATTCAGACTTCACATACTCCCGCAAACACATCGGAGACACCTTCAGAAGATGCATAATCAATACGTAAACGCTTAATATCCAGCCCATGACTTATACTTACTTGTTCTTGGATGCTAATATATGATGGGCAAAACCTTGTAGCATGCTAGGTTTCATTTGAATAACAATTGGTAATCTGTGCATATCATAACATGCACATGAAGGTCATGCTAAAGAAGCAGGCATGGGATGGAAAAAAGTCAGCATGACCAGATATGCACATGCATGACAAAGTCATCTTATCTATGTTGTTTTATCTAAAGACTAATGATCACGATTTTCTATCACCCATTATTACAACTTAAAACCCTTGACATTAAATGATGTTTTTGCAGGACTTTGTATTTCATACAGTTCTGTGTCGTGTAAGTCGGTTGAAACAACCTTCAAGGTATTCCATACAGTACCAATGTGATGATTTAGCTGTGTCCATTATTGTCCAATATTGTGCATCATGCTTTAACATACCTTCACATGCACAAGGAGAACGACAAATAGACAACCAACAACAAATATAACGAGATGCACCTAAACCAAGTGCCCAGAACCAAACAGAGTAACAAATCGATGATAAAAAAGTGCCAAAGGAGCCAAATGCAAACCAAAAGGATGCAGTATGAAGTCACCACTTGCTCTGAATGCTTAAGTCGTCAGAGAATGGATTTGTGCGGTCATGCTTTGACATCCATATCTGTAATTTTTGCAGTTGAAGGTCTAGGGAACTAAAGTACAAACGTGGATGTTACCTAAATTCATATAACTTGATACAAGCTACCTAAAGATGTGCAACCTTCCAAGTTTTAGACCATTGTTTTCCAGCATGAAGAGTTTATGTTCTATCTCCATATGTACATGCGGAAATGCATTCTGTTGTTGCACATTCTAATCTGCTTGAAGGATTTTGAATGTTGGTATTATTCTAATGTCACATTGTATCCATGCCATACATCCATTTCCATGCTTTCTCTTCTTAGGAATTGCATAGTAACTAATTATTGAGCAACGGAAAAGGCGAAAACTCATCTTTGTATTGTTAACATTTAAAATATTCAAGACAATGTTCCCGAATTTAAGGCAACTATACCTACTCTAATATCAGAGCTGCTCTACTATAGAGGCAAAGTGCTGGTATAGCATCTAAAGCGAGGGAGGAAATCATGGGCCCGGTTCTCAATACTTAAAAAACCAATGAAAGAGAAGAAATCATCATCACAAAGTGTTACACTAGGCCCATGGCATGAAATAAATGCTAATTTCCTACAAATATATACTTGAGAGTTTTTCGTTTCATACAACAGACAATTAATGAAAATAAGTTCGTAAAATTGCATGCATCAGTCACATTAGTGCAACTCATTGCTACGGGTCAATGTGGTTAAGTTATTGAGCTCAAATTAAGAAGCAGTGTACATAATCCAAGCTACGCTTAATATGTTCAGGCATCATAGCATCAAGATCTAGAGAAGTTAAGAAAACAAGTTCACATATGGTCGAAGCTGCATACTCTAAGCCTGTGATCACCACCAACAATCTTCATGCCCAATATGTGCTCCTCGTCGTCGAGCAGCTCCAACCTTTCAGTGCTAGTGGTGGCCGGCAGTCCTGACCTTACATTAACTTCTCTCACACTCCCAATCTCAAGGTCACCCTGCACATTGCACCCGCTAACAAAGGGCTTGTACTTTTGTGGTTTATCAAAGCTCCTCACCAAAGACCATACCTGCAAAATCCAATAGTCGCTAACAAAGTAGGAAACGAAAAAACACTTAAAGAGTTATACTCATTCTCAATCTTACCAGATGCAGAAGTTAAACTTATCATTCAAATTGTAGAGTTGCACTCAAAGGATCATTGCTTAAATAATGAACTTGACCAGTAAAAAATTTCAAAATTTAATTAGTTTTTAGCTTGACCACAAACTTGCACCTATTTTGGCCTCTGCTAGTCACTTGTAGACTATACAGCCCAAGTATGAGAAGTGCGATATATAATCTAGAAAGCTCCATTTTCCAAACATATATAGTGCTAATAATAACAAGGGCAATCGAGATAATGGAGATTCGTTGCTATAAATTTCTCCCATATAACCCATTCCTAGGCAAAAAAAGTCACCTCCCAAACACTTCGACCATGGCGTTGAACCAGTAGTATAAACATGAACTGACATATGTATGGCGGCAGTTCAAGGAGCTGATGTCAATTACTATATCTTCGCAATAAACAGCACTTGCAAAACCCATCGCTAACAATCTTCTACAGTAAATCACAAGCACGTACACAACGATAGCTGAAATCATGGCAACTGAAATACTCCCCCCGGTTCTTCAATGTTCCTCTTTCACTTTTAGCCAGTTCAAGAGATAGATTTAGTGCCGTGTAAACATTGATTTGAACTCAGAAAAGCAGCCATAGATTAATCAAACATCATTAGATAATTAAAGCTACGGTAAAACCAAAATAACGAGTGAATCCGACATTTACACGTCTAAATCAATCCATTATTCAGGAATTCGGGAAAGAGTGAAACGAAGAAAACTTCAATGGACCGGAGGAGTGTTATGCTGTACAGAGAACAAATCAGACTATCCAGACGCTTCAGCCGAGTAGAACAAGATAATACATACCCGGTGAACGGGGGCTCTGATGTGCTTGACGAGAGACGAGCTACACTGGCTCTCTCGAACCTCGCGCTCGTGGTGCTTCTTTATGTGCTCGCTCTCCATGTCAGATGACCGGCACTAGACTGCTCCGGCGCCGGAACCGACGGAACAAGGACGACGCTCGTGTTGAGGAGCGGGGGGGGGGGGGGGGGGGGGTCAGAAGGTTCCAAAAGGTACCGCCATTGGCAGGTCCAATGCGCTGAATGGTCCACTCTCTTGCATCCACATCTCTCCTCCTCGGTTTTTCTGATTAAACAATGCCGGGTAGTGGGTCTTTTTTTTAATTTAATATTATTATATTCTGCGTACCGACTAAGGCCGCGTTTGGATTAACGCTGAGTTTGGGAGTTGATGACGAACTATTTTGTCGTGCCTTTTCCGCTCGTGGTTAAAAGTGCACAAATGCAACTTGCTCCTACGTAGGATTGAGCGTACGATGATTCCGTAAGTAAATGTTAAATTTTTCGAAGTATAGTTGGTGACTATGAACCTTTTACTTTCCCCGTTCTCGAAAAAATCCGAGGGTAAGGTAAGGGCTCCAAGTGTTGTTGGTTCAAGTTTACATGTTACTTAATTGAAGCCAAAGGTGCATACTTTAAATTTGGAATGCCTATGCATCTGAATTGCTCTAAAAACGAATTTATTTAAATAATGTTAATAGTCTCTCAGACAACTTTTACATAACGTAAAAATGTGTACGTTAATTTGATACCAATGATAACGCATCTCCTTATCGTCTTAGCCACTATTCTTTTGATGTAAAAATAATTACTTCAGTATTCTTCTTTAGAAGGAATAGTTAAAATGGTCAAATCGCGCGATCCTTTTATGGAGGAAGGACGTTGTATCACATTCTGGCTTTCGATCTACGCATTTAATCTAAATTACGAAGTTTAAAGTTTACCAATCAATAAATTGATATTTAATTTTATGTCAGCATTTACATAGCTGTGATTTTTTTACTTTAGCTTTCAGTCATTTTTTTTTTTACTATTTTTGGTGTTTAAATTCTATCTGTAGTCTAATTTGATGAACACAGTAGTTGTCGTGAATGTATCACAATTGTCCTTAATCACCTTATTTTATAAAATACTTTATCATGTCTAAATTGATAAATATGTTACTATAAGATTAATATTTAACAAGTATGCTTTTAAGGATTATTGCAATCAAACATTAATGACTTCTAGCACGCAAAACATAAAAAAAATACCTTTCTATTTGTAAATATACGACCACTTTCTAGAACTAATATTGTTATTAAGCATTTTTTGGTTAAAAAAAAGGGGCTAAAAAAGCAACTGAAAGTCGCGCTATATGGGGTGGGGGGGGGGGCGGGGTGCTTGGCTTGAAGACAAGCTTTATACCGTTACGTAAGCGCTTTGCCGGGAGGTTGAAAAGGCTTCCGTATATCAGTAAATGAAATCGTTGAAGGGCCTCTTGGCTGATGAAAGAAGACTTAGAATCTGTCTGACCTTGTTGACTAGTGTTACCGGTAATTAGGCATTGTAAACTAAACAACAATGACGTTGTCAGTAGATTTCAATCTCGTTACTATAATCTTTTGTCGCCATAATGCTTTAATGGTCTTTTTTTAACTGCCTTTGTTACCCGTTATAGGTAAGTGACGAGTCTTTTACACCTTTGTTGCTATGGTGGTAAATATAATTTAGTTAGCGAAAGATGCAATACCAATGGATAAAATAAATAAATAAAAATAATGCAATCACTCGCACTGCCGAAATCAATTTTACTCGTTCTCTTATCTTTCCGGTGATACAAAAAGTGGTATATAGAAGAATTTTATAAAAGTTAATATTTGATTGCAAACATGTATTATTGTCCACTTATGTGGCATCCAATTAGCAATTATCTAAACGTGGTGATGGCAGTATACATGAAAAATGAATAAGAAGTGACGTCATAATAACTTACTCCAGTCAAAAACATAATCTATAACTTTATTGTAAGCGTTCGACGTAGAGTGTGACATCTATTTAAAACTATTTCCATTAATCTTTATGTTTAAGATTCATATTTTCGAGAAGTGGAAGAGGTGCAGTCATCCTAAATTAAAAGGTTGTGTCGATACTTAATCAATAATTATTGTAAAAGTATAATCTTTAGACTTTATCAGGGCATAATGGTTAACAACATAATTTTTCATTCATAGCCACGTTACCATTAATAAAGGTGAAAGTGTCCATAATAACCAAATTAAGAAAAAGAAAGTTTAGTTGCTCACTATTTTGAAATCTGGGTTAGAGAACTAGTAATATTTGCATGAGCAAGACCACATATATCACACACAAATAGATACACATACATAAATATGTACATAGACACACAAATAATAATATTAGTCTTAGAGCTAAATTTAGGAAAGTTGAAGGACAAAATTAAGCATGTCTAGTTTTTATTTTATTTTATTTGTTTGTTGAACCTTTTATTAAAATTTCGTCGCCAATGTAAAAGGCTAAAGTAATTATCCATAAAACAATTTTAAAGTTAAACTTATATATCTATCTTGAGAATAATCTAATGGTCATTTCAGAAAAGTTATTAGCTCGATTTATGTCACAAAATGTTATCATCAACAACGTTAAGGTCTGCAAGTTGCATGCCCTACTTTATACAAAGCATCAAGTTATAAATAATAATGAACAATACACCCATTTTATTAATGATGAGTTGTACCCCCCCCCCCCCCCCCAACCAAATAATTGAAGAGAATCTATATACTCACCGTAGCATTTATGAGCAGTGAAAAAATAATTTTTTAATATAGGCATGTTAATAATAACGAACATGCATCCATTTATTAATTGTCTTCTGAATGGTAATGGAGTGAATTCTAAATATAAGATGAGTATTGTAGTACAAAAAATAAATTTTAAATATCCACACTTTTTATATAGAACGTAGATAGATAATTTGTCGGCAAGCCTTTAAACATTATCGTGTCATATTGCATAAATTTTGATATCATAATCATAATTGTTTAAGGACTAGTATCACTTATGTCCTTACATTTATAGAGTAACAATTGACCCCAAAAAAATAAAAGGTTATGGCATAATGTTACTCGTACCTTTGCCTAAACAAAATCCAATGTAATACCCCAAATTTTTGGGTACTTGTGTAAAGAACAATTAAAAAATATTCTAATTTTGAATTAAGTAATGGGCTTTAGATAATTTTATTGGAGTCATTCTAGTGACGAAATTGATATTTAAGAGTCTTAATGTCTAATGATATTAAATTAGATATTATTTATAAAAAATATATATATGAGGGGAAGAAGAGATTTTGACTTGGATTAGTATTTTTAAGTCATATTGTAATTAAATTAGTAATGAGGACTTTTAGTTATATTATAATTAAACTAGCAATAAAGACTTTTAGTTGTGTTATAATTTCACAAGAAATTGGGACTTCAAATCATATTAGAATTAGATTAGCAAACTATATAAGTAGGAAGAAGACATAAGAGTCTTCATATTTTCAGCGACAAAGAAAAGAAAAGGGCTACTGCATTCTTTTGAGTATTCAAGCAAAAAGGT
This sequence comes from Escallonia herrerae, assembly GCA_033070095.1. Lineage (NCBI taxonomy): Eukaryota > Viridiplantae > Streptophyta > Magnoliopsida > Escalloniales > Escalloniaceae > Escallonia > Escallonia herrerae. Next base: position 107,276 of record JAVXUP010001091.1, read on the forward strand.
TGGAATTGATCTAAGATAAAGAGGGAATTTTTTACCGTTACTTTGAGGTAAGGATTTTTTACAGCGTTTTTTCATTTCATACACTTTGCGTCTTCGTTTTTTTTCAAAATTGAATTTGCTTCTGAACTTATTGTTGATCATCACGCTTGAATTTTAGCTTCACCAAGAAATTCGTTGCTATGACATGCGTTGAATGTTCATGTTTTGTTCACGGCCAAGAAGGCCTTCCTTCTTTTTCCAACCTCTCATGCCATGTGTCTCTTTTCTATTGGCCTTTAAAATTATTTTCTAGTCGTACAAACTCTTGCTTCCTAAGCCACGTGTCACTTTCTAGGTGACTCCTTTTTTGTCATCGATTTTTGCTCCATTAATTTTCTACCTAAAATTTCTTCTAAAATTTCTTTTGACGATATCTCATTCATCCGATCTCTAATTGAACTATTTTTTTTTTGAATTCGTATTTTCGTTCTCTTTAATTTGAGTATACAATGACTAGTTTTGGACTTCAAATGAATATTCGTTATATTTATCAATTTACTCTGTGTGTGATATTTGTTTTTGAAAGTTAATTTTAACTATCGTGACTTATGTGTGACGCGTCGACTGCGATATTCTACATGGTATAACCGTGATTCGTGATGCTTGATAATAAGTAATTTGTGTATGTGACACCCACATGCTTTGGTAAAATATATTTTGATATTCGACTTATTGGTTACGTAACCCTTTTTTTGGTCGATTTGTTATTCGTTTATGAATCGATATTCGACTTATTGGTTATTTAACTCCTTTTTCGGTCGCTTCTGTTATTCGCATGTGAAATTCGATTAAGTTATCAGAATTCCTATTTATTTGTTATGTTCGATAACTCAAATTTGTTATTCCTTTTTTGTAATCCTCATTCGGTCATCTTAGTTATTCGTCCGTAAAATTTGATAGTGTTATCGGAATTCCTATTTATTGGCACTACTCGATAACTCATATTTCGTACTCGTTTTGGCCCTCTGTATGTAAAAACTTTTTAATGGGCAATTCGTGCTCACCCATTTGTTTTTTGTTTCCTTCCCCTTCCAGGCCAAAAGTAGCACGAAGGGCGAGATATTAGTACAGCAGCGGGAATTGCTCTGGTTTCTAATATTGAGAATAGAGCTTATAATTTCTTTAAACAAAATATTGGTTAGTTGATATATTTTCCTTTGGATTCAGGCATTTAGTCTAAGAGATTTGTAATAAAGTCTTGAAGTATTTTGGAGTTAAGTTTTTTAAGGGACTGTATTTAAGTTTTGGATATATATATATATATATATATATATATATATATATGGGATCTGATCCGTTGATAGCGCTAGCAAAATATGATAAGTTGCTAGCGCGATCTAGCCGTCCACGAGCGATCTGTGGATGGTCCAGATTTTTTTTTTACATTTTTTTTAGTCCGTCCGCCACATTATGTAGCAGACGATATTTTGACAAAAATACCCTCAAACTTAAAAACAGCTCGTCTGCTACATTATGTAGCGGACGGACTTTCTGTCATTTTTTCTCTCTCCCGTTAATGCTCTGACTTTCTCTCTCTCTCTCTCTCTCCCCCCCCCCCCTTTTTCTCATCCACTACATTATGTTGCGGACAAGTTTTCTGACATTTTTTTTCTCTCTCCTTTCTCTTGGCATCAACTCATTCGGGTAGTTCTGGAAACTCATTCCAGAACTCGTAGGAAAAAACGATTTCATTATATCTTCAATACTTTCTTTATCAAAACTACCATTTGGGTTTTCACCCATTTGTTTAGGTAGCTGAAATTCATACCCACAAGAGGAAGGAGGCAACTCTATTGGCTCTGGCCACAATGCAGTGGAAGGTTCATTAGGAATTGGGTTCTACTCAGGTAGTTCATCCAGCTTGGCAACGGCATTCTTGGCCTCGTTAATTAGCCAATCCACTGCTTTGCTGGGTCGGTCATAGCCCAATCGGTCCTGCACATCGTAGAACTTAATGGCAAAGCCCCGTGCGGCTCAAAACCCGCACGTAGCCATATTTATAAATGGTTTCTTTTCAGTGATTCCTCGCGTTGCAGGGTTCCTTGAATTGGACTGTGTGCTTTACGTGGACTTGAATTGCATCTCGGTCAAGCATCTCCAAAATGCAGAGGGCCTGAATTGCAGCAATCTGTTTCAAAGCTTTTCTTTTGATGGTTATTATATGAAAGGAAAAGGAGAGGAAAAGAGGGGAGAGGAGGACGAAAGAGAAGAAAAAAGTGGTGATAGAAAGAGATAAGTCAGATTGAAGAGAAAGGACATAGAGAGAGGGGAAAACAAGTCAGAGTATTAATGAGAGAGAGATGTTAGAAAACTAGTCCGCTACATTATGTAGCGGATGAGGGAAAGAGAAGAGAGAGAAAAAAAAGTCAGAGCATTAATGAGAGAAAGGAGAGAGAGAAAAAAATGACAGAAAATTCCGTCCGCTGCGGATGAGAAAAATGGGAGAGAGAGAAAGAGAGAAAGTCAGAGCATTAATGAGAGAGAGAGAAAAAAAAATGACAGAAAAGTCCGTCCACTACATAAAGTAGCGGACGGGCTGTTTTTAAGTTTGAGGGTATTTTTGTCAAAATACCGTCCGCTACATAATGTGGCGGACGGACTAAAAAAAACGTAAAAAAAAAGATCTAGACCGTCCACAGATCGCGCGTGGACGGCCAGATCGCGCTAGCAACTTATCCTATTTTACTAGCGCTATCAACGGATCAACTCCCTATATATATATATATGGAGCTGATCCATTGCTCGCGCTAGCAAATGGAGTTAAGTTGCAAGCACGATCTGACTGTCCATCCTGAAAGATGGACGGCCCAGATCGCGCATTTTTCAAAAACTGTCAGTCGTCCGCCATACAGTGTAGCGGAAGGACTTTTTTACCCTTTTGCCCCTCCGCGCCTGTCCGCTACACTGTATAGCGGACAGCATCAAAAGCCTGACGGGAGACAGCAAAAAGGCGTCCGCTATACAGTGTAGCGGACGGTACGTGTTGACACCTGTCAGGTTCTGTCCCGTCGCTCCTTTCGGCACTGACGGCTATCTTGTCCTTACCTGTCACGTCAACAGTGTCCGCCATACTGTATAGTGGACGGTCAATATACAGTAATAGCTGTCCGCGTTACTGTATCGCGGACATAATACCATTCGCGATACTGTATAGCGGACGGTCAATATAGGTTCACAAAACAGTAACTACGACACTCTTCTCCACTCTTTCTACTCACAAAATTTTCCAGTGGCGTTGGCAAGCAGATCGGCGCAACAATTCCGTCTTAAGAACACCTTTAATACCCTAAATCGATCACGTAAGTTCACAAAATCTATACTTTTTTTTGTTTGTAATCGATTGTTGTGATGAACATTGCGCTTGCAACATATGTATGTTTTTGTTCATGTGCTAGCGTTTGTAAAATCCGATTCCGTATATGTATATATATCTATTATACATATGAGTACATATGCTAACATTATATGCGTTATGCATGTGCTTGCGGCCTATGTATTATGCATGTGCTAGAGTCGTATTTTTGCGAGCGATTATCAAAATCCAAAAACGTAAAATCCAAACTGAGAAGGTTTTTCCATAATTTCAGCTGCAAAAAATGGAATTTAACCCTGGACCAAAAGACTCATCCGTGTTATACGACCAAGCCAACCGTATCAGTACGCTCATATGGGATGGTGGAGTAAGATACATTATTTATCAACTTTTTTATTCTTACGACCGTTGTATATACCGTTTGTTTTGCTTAAATTATTTTATTAATTCGTAGGAAAGAGAACTTCTCAACACCGTAGAAGTATCCCGCGAGTTCACATCGTGGAAACTGAACACCGCCCAGAAGAGGATATTGCGTGGAATTGGGTTTGAGATTTTCACGCATGGGCAGATATTTCAACAGCTTGACCGGGCCTTGATAGGTGCCCTTGTTGAGAGGTGGAGAAGTGAAACGAATACGTTTCACTTCCCGCTCGGAGAGATGACAATTACCCTAGAAGATGTAGGGTTCATCTCAGGGTTGCCGGTGACGGGGCGGCCGGTAATTGCTCATCCGTCAGAAGCAACGAATAAGAGAACCGCTAGAGACTTCTTAACTTCGATACCCCAGGATCAATTTAGCACTGGTGGTGTCAAGTTGAAGTGGTTGGTAGATACCTACGGGGTTTTGCTGGAAAACTATACGGGCCGTGAGCTTGTGCTGTACACACAAGCCTTCCTCTGGTGGGTGATGGGGGCAATATTATTCCCAACGACGTCGAAGAACACGGTCAGCGTGAGATATTTACCGTTGTTGGGTAACTTGGCTGAGGTTGGAGATTATGCATGGGGTGCAGCGGTTCTTTCGTATCTGTACCGAGCATTGCACAAGGCAACGAGGCCCGACTCCAAAGCCATATGTGCATGTCTCTCGCTATTGCAGGTATATCATATAAATCTTGTCTTCGTTATTGTTTTTTTTGTTTTTGCTTTTGTTGAATCGATGATATAAATATAATTTGCCCATGTTCTCAGGTGTGGTCTTATGAACACCTTGCTCCCGAGGCACCAACGCGTAGGGATGGAACCGATAGAGTGTGGCCTCGGTTGCGTGCTTGGGAGTACAGCCGGAAGAATAGCCACTACCGTAGGAGAGTCGATCTTCATCACAACATCGCGTACTATCGAGGGGAGTTTGACGGTCTATCTCCCGGCCAAATGAGTTGGGCACCGTACATACGTTTGGCGCGACGGGTCGAAGAGTCGTTCGTCTTCACGCTCTCCGGGTTGCAGCGCACACCCCTCATCCACTTTGAGGTCGCAGAGTGGCAGCTGCCAGACAGAGCAATGAGCCATTTTGAGTTGGAGCAAGGATTGCCAGCCGGTGCCCTAGATATGAGGGTTAACAGGGACCCACCGGATGTAGGGCGGTTTGGCAAGGCCAATGCGCAAGAATTGTTCGCAACCGAACTAGAGCTTTGGACTTCTTGGCAGGACACACTAGCGGCCATCGTCTCGGAGCCGGACCCCGTTATCGGCATCGAACAGTACCATGAGTGGTACTGCCGCATCACGCGGAGGAGAGTAGCCCCAGTGAACTTTGAACGCGGTGAGAGGTATGCGCCTAGGGGTCAGATCGACGAGCGTATGGCATACAATCTCGTAAGTTGCCCAACTAGTCTGACTTGTCTTGAATTTGTTGAATATAAATTTCTGATTAAAGTTACCTATTTGTTATCTCTTTGGATGTAGGTTAATGCCTCGCTTGCATTCTTCCAGAAGTTGAGTGAGCGGAAGGATCTGGTGAGCGCAATGGGCGAGGATCTTCGCCAACAGGCTGCTGCACTGGCTTTAGGCTGCGGGAATTTTGTGCGCCAAGCATCGGGACAGTCTTCGATCGACAGCCCGGGAATGGGTTATACGGGCGTCAGCCAGGGATACTGTGATCCCTCCGGACAGGCTTCAGGGGTGAGCCAGGGAGTTGGTGGTCCCTCTGTAGCGAGGATAGGACAGGCTCAAGCGTCGTGGGCCGATTACAGCAGCCCGACCTTCAATTTGTTCCTGGAACCCCAACCCCTCTCTCAGAGTCAAGTCACGCAAGACTGGCCTTCCAATTTTAACGAGGCACTGCCCATTGTCCCGTGGGTGGGACCACTTGGCACCCCCGAAGGGCAATATCAGCGGGCGGAAAAAATGGCCGGCGAGCAATATCAGCGGGCGGGGGCCCCCGAAGGCGATTATCAGTCGGCCAAACCAGGAGTTGGAGGCCAATTTCTTCCGTTGCTCTTGCCCCCCTGCAGAGGACAAGAGCAACCGGTCGACCCCGAGGGCAATATCCGAAAGGGCATCCAGCCAGGCCCCTCAAGCCGCATAAACATGAGCTAATCTGAGCCCATTATTTTAGCGGGCCCCCCCAGACGGAGTGTAGTATGACGTGGATCACCCGCAGAGCTTGGATTACAATGCCTCGTGGAGAGAACTATCCTCGCTGGCGCCGGGAATTTGGTTAGACAACTTTGTCATCGAGTATAACGAATGGGATAAATCAAGAAAGGCGAGAAAGGGTCTCCAGTGGAGGCCGTCCCCTAACCTACAAGCATATCTTGCTCGGGATAGTCCAGTGAGCGCAAGTGTGGCGGACGTGTTTCTAATCCCATTTAGAGTGAATGCCCACTGGTACTTGGTTTGCTATGAACCAGTACAGAAGATCGTATTAGTCCTCGACAGTCTCTACGATGATACCTCCGCGATTGGTGTGATTGAAATGTACCGAGGCTTAGGCCAGTTGGATGCCATGGTAAGATCCTATTTACTTCTTATTGTAACTTGCATATTGCAGAACTGATTAATCTTATTATGTCTGCTATGTTTAATGTTTAATGCTTATTATGTTTCTCACAGAATCTATTTGCTGCCATGGTCAATGGTAAGCGTCGAGAGAGGCCACCGCCCAAGCCGAAGCTTGTTTTCCGATTGAAGAAAAGTAGGCCCAAGCAACTTAATTCCTCGGACTGCGGCGTCTTCGTCTGCATGTACATGGATTACATCTGTCGATCTGAGAGCCTCAAGAATACCGTCTGGAGCCAAGAATGGATAGACCGCTTTAGGTATAGGATGGCTTGGCAAATTATCAATGGTCGGCCTAGACTTATTAGATTTATTGTAAATCCGTGTAATGAGGGGGATCCCGCAGGGGCTGAGGGCCCCAATTGACAATTGACAATGTTTGCGATTTTGATGATTTCATTTGTGTTGCCTGAGATGTGATCGGTGTTGAATGCGATTGATTTGATTGACTGATATCGTTGTCTTGTTGATTTGAGTGTTTGATTTGTTCTGTGTGATTTGCTTTGACCAGGGGGAAACAAAGTGTGAAAACCTAGTGTTTTGGAGACTCTGTTACTGTTGGGATGTCCGCTATACTATATAGCGGACATAGATAGAACCGAAAAAAAACTAAGTGTTGGAGACTGACTTTCTGCTGGGCTGTCCGCTATATAGTATAGCGGACACAAATGAAGACGAAAAAAAACTAAGTGTTGGAGACGAGGTCATTCACGAGAGAATAAACCTTGTACTCACGCGTAGACTTTTCTGCCACCTTGTTTATACTGTATCGTCCCGATTTCTGCAGCTCTACTTGGTATAGCAAGAAGATCTCCTTCGTATAGACTTTGGCACCGTTCAGCTCCAGCGGGGTCTCAAGCAACCTTCTCCTTTGTTTGTACATGGTTGCAAAGTCTGCAGCCCTTTCTTTCACGAATAACGACGCAACCGCTTTTTGTGCGAATGTGACGAAACTCTTCAAATTGGTAGATGTACCCACATAACTATCGAACGTGGCATTCATAGATTCACTCCTGCCCGTCATTTTCATGCCCGCAGAAAAATGCCTCCTCGTGTAAACGCCAATCCATTGCTCTTTGAGCTCGTACAAGTGTTGGAGCCACTCGTTGTCTTGCAATGAGTAATCCCGAACAAGCTTTTCCCACCTCTCCTCAAATTCCTCAATCGTTAACGACTTGCTAACGCACTTGTCAAAATCCTGTTTAAAGTCTGGATACTTTGCATACACGTGATGCAGACGTTCAGGGTATTTGTTGCTTATGTGCCAAGTGCACAAGTTGTGTCGAGTATCTGGGAAGACGGTAGCAATAGCCTTCTTCATTGCCAAATCTTGATCGGTGATGATAACTTTGGGTGCTTTGAAGTTCATTGCTTCCAGCCACGCCCTAAACAACCATTCAAAAGAACTCTCGCTCTCGTCCCTTAACAAGGCGAACCCGAACAGGATGGAGTGATAATGATGATTGACCCCAGTGAAAGGAGCGAACGGCATCGAGTACTTGTTGGTACGGTATGTGGTGTCGAAAGTCACGACATCCCCAAAATGCTTATAAGCTAGCCTCGAACGACCGTCGACCCAAAAAATTGTGCTAACTCGATGCTCGTCGTCAAGTTTATAATCGAAGGTAAACTGCGGGTCCTCCATCTGCATCCGTTTCAATAGGCTCATTGTGGCTTGAGCATCATTGAGGTCATACGCGGCTCGTCTATGGGTTCGGACCGCGTTACGAACGTCTGTCGTGTTAAAGTTTAAATTTTGAATTCCCCCAGCCTGTTCAGCAAGAACATTAATCATGTCGGTAGGTCCTAGCCGCGCATCGCTCATTGTGTGAATTAGGCTCCTCGCGACCTTACCCATCTTCTTGTGTTGATGCATCTGACTCACCTTAGAAGGGGTTACTAACGGGTGATTGTGTGCCAGTTCCAGGCTGGTAATAAGCCAATGATCTTGCTTGGCTTTATAGCTTACGAACATCTTGACCTGGCAATTCGTGCGCGCAAAGCAGTCCCGTCTTCTCCGCGCATATCCTATTTCGTCATCACTGTCATCGTTGCCTACGCGTGTCTCATTTTGCACTGGGTTTCTGCCCCTATGACACTCGTATAAGCGAGAGCATATCTTTTTTGTTACGTTGCTTGTTCTTGTAGTCTTTATTCTAATGCCAAAACCAACCCTCAATGAATACGCTCGAAAACATTCTCCAGCTTCTTCCAATGTTTGAAAGGTTCGTCCTAGATACGGATCACTAGCATCTACAGGGGTGTTGGAGCTCGACACGAAATCAGACATTGTGAAACAAGACCTATGTAGAAATAAACTACGCTTAACAATCAAATGACATTTTCAACTGAAAATATTACCTCAAAATTATCTTGACGAATAGACAAATTTAGGATGACAAATATACCATATACATAATCTCAAAAGTCTCCCATTTTGCTAATTATAGATTTATTGAACATAACAAATTAAAATTACTAAGATAAATAGACAAATTCATCATGCCAAAATACAACAAACGTATCTCAAAAAATTTAAATTTAAATAGGAAAAATGCGTCGAAGTTAGCGAACCTCAAAAAAATCGAAATTAATTACAATGCGATTTGCCCAAAGTTAACAAATTAATTTCTATATATACAAGCCCGGGAATCGGATTTTATAAACGCTTGCACATGAACAAAAACATACATATATAAAACGCAATATTCATCACAACTATCGATTACAAACAAACAAAAAGTATAGATTTTGTGAACTTACGTGATCGATTTAGGGTATTAAAGGTGTTCTTAAGGTGGAATTGCTGCGCCGATCTACTTGCCAACGCCGCTGAGAAATTTGTGAGTAGAAAAGAGTGGAGAAGAGTGTCGTCGTTACTGTTTTTTGAACCTATATTGACCGTCCGCTATACAGTATGGCTGACACTGTTGACGTGACAGGTAAGGACAAGATAGCCGTCAGTGCCGAAAGGAGCGACGGGACAGGACCTGACAGGTGTCAGCACGTACCGTCCGCTACACTGTATAGCGGACGCCTTTTTGCTGTCTCCCGTCAGGCTTTTGATGCTGTCCGCTATACAGTGTAGCGGACAGGCACGGAGGGGCAAAAGGTAAAAAAGTCCGTCCGCTACACTGTATGGCGGACGACTGACTGTTTTTGAAAAAGGCGCGATCTGGGCCGTCCATCTTTCAGGATGGACGGTCAGATTGCGCTTGCAACTTAACTCCATTTGCTAGCGCGAGCAATGGATCAGCTCCCATATATATATATATATATATATATATGGAGTTAAGTTTTTGAGATTTAGATGATTGTGTTTGTAGTATCCTAGATACTCTGCTCTACATTTATAATAGTTATGTCATCGACGTGTTTTTGGTTTAAGGACGTGTTTGGACCCTCGGGTTCGGGGTGTTACATAAAAACGGAGTGTCTTTTGTGCGAAAGACTGATATACACTTCCAAATGTTATTTCTCTTCCCCGTTCTTTACTGGTCGCCAAAACCATTGCTACAATTCCACAAACACCATTCACACACGGCCCAACCATTACCAATCGCACCAACACTGCCCACCAACCCATTACCCACCTACCGTTCTACCACATTTAAATCATGCATCAATTCAGTTTATCTCTAAATTGAAAAAAAGCAAGTATAGAAGAACCCCATTGCCTAATAAAATTACCAGACAGTTCTTGAAACCACAAACGTAATTCTTTTTCTCAAACTCAAATCAAAATTTCCAAAGCCATGTCAGCATACGTGATCATGACTTGGTCGTTTAGGGTTTTTTAAATTGGTGGGTTATGTTTGTTGATGCACAATCTATCGTGGGTTGTGGGGCTAATCTTGGATGGTGGCGAGCCACAGTGGTTGTCGAGGGTTGATGCACAATGGTGGTAGGGGTTGGGGGGTGGATTGCTTATGACAGTGAATAATTGAATATGAAGAAAATATTTGATAATTGTCTAATATCACGTCATCAGCTTAAGTTGTGTCATCTTTTTTATTCAGTTAGAGTTCACAACTTGTCAACTTTAGTTAATTGATACAATTTTAGCATTAAACTAATATATATATATATATATATATATATATATATGTATATATATATATATATATATGTATATATATAGGGAGCTGATCCGTTGAGAGCGCTAGCAAACTGGGTTAAGTTGCTAGCGCGATCTGGCCGTCCACGCGTGATCTATGGACCGTCCAGATCTTTTTTTTGCTTTTTTTTAAGTCCGTCCGCTACATAATATAGCGGACGATTTTTTGACAAAAATACCCTCCAGCTCCGTCCGCTACATTATGTAGCGGATAATTTTTTGACATAAATCTATCCGCTACATTATGTAGCGGACAGAGAGGCAGACTCTTTTTCTCTCCTGACATGTCTGCCTCTCATGTCCCTCCTTTCTTCTTCTTCTCTCCTTCTCTCTCTTTCTCTTGTAGAAACATTTTATCATTTTAACAGTAAAAGATGTGAAAACTAGTTATGAAATTGCCAAAATGGTAACAGCCTTGGGACTAAACTGGACCTCAGTTTTAGCGAACACTAGATCAGTGTGTCATCGCCGAAAATCAGGACCCGTTTGCAGAGAGAGCTTTGTAGCAGGCGCAAAGGAAAGGATCCCCGCCTACTTTGCTCGCACACAACACTTTAATTGCTCTACTTCCTCACCTGTTATTCATTCAGTGGTGGTGCAAAATGGGAGTTTAATTGCTCTACGTCCTCGCCTGTATTGTTTGTTACACCTACTCTCTCTCTCTCACACACACAGTAGCAGCAGCAGCAAATATACTTTTCCCCACCATTGATGGGATTCTTTCAGACATTCCATCAGGTAACACAGCTTCTCTCTCATTACCAATCTCTCTAAGCCCCTATAGACCAAGAAAGAGGTAGAGGTAGCTAGCAAGTTCAGGACCTACGGTGGCTACAATGGCCAACACCTTGTTCTTCATCTTGCTACTCCTCTTGACCTCAACACTGACCACCCAGGGCCGCCACAGCCGGCAGATCCTCCATCAGCCCTTCTTCCCACTCACCTCCCTCACCCCAACATCCCAACCCCCACAGCAACAACAAGAACCGCCTCCCAAGTACCTATTCTCCTCCCAAGAGCTCGTCGGCCGGTGACGGTTTGAGTGCAAAATTGATGGCGAACGAAGCTGAACGGCGACGGTTTGAGTGCAAAATCGTGGGTTTATTGGTTGTGGTGGTCGGAGCTCGGGGAGGAGGCGAACGCCTCTGTTGCGGCGACGCCGGAGTCGAGCTCGGCCGTGTTGTGGGCTGTTGTCATTGCTGCAAGGAGGATAGAGAGGAGAGAGAAAGAGAGAGAAGAAGAAGAAGAAGAAGAAGAAAGGAGGGGACATGAGAGGCAGACATGTCAGGAAAGAAAAAGAGTCTGCCTTTGTCCGCTACACAATGTAGCGGATAGATTTATGTCAAAAAAATTATTCGCTACACAATGTAGCGGACATGAAACATGTCAGAAAATTAATCAGATAAAGGAGAGAGAAAAAACATACTGTCTCTGTCCGCTACATAATGTAGCGGACGGAGCTGGAGGGTATTTTTGTCCAAAAATCGTCCGCTATATTATGTAGCGGATGGACTTAAAGAAAAAGGCAAAAAAAAGATCTGAACCGTCCACAGATCGCGCGTGGACGGCCAGATCGCGCAAGCAACTTAACCCAGTTTGCTAGCGCTCTCAACGGATCAGCTCTCATATATATATATATATATATATATATATATATATATATATATATATATATATATATATATATATAGTTGAAACCTTTGCTTAAAATTGCGACACGTAAGATTTTTGGGACTCTATCTTTGCGACGAGTAGGACTTTTTAAAAGTCTTCTCCTTCTGACACATAAGCTTCAACTTTGCATGTGGTAGTCCCCTAATTTAGTTGGTCTCTTTATTTAGAATCCAACTCTTTTGAATTAGATATGTAAAATTCAAGAGTCCTATTTGTTTTGGTATTCTTTTCTTTTCTAAAATTGCGACACGTAAGATTTTTGGGACTCTATCTTTGCGACGAGTAGGACTTTTTAAAAGCCTTCTCCTTCTGACACATAAGCTTCAACTTTGCATGTGGTAGTCTCCTAACTTAGTTGGTCTCTTTATTTAGAATCCAACTCTTTTGAATTAGAGATGTAAAATTCAAGAATCCTATTTGTTTTGATATTCTTTTCTTTTCTACTATATTTAACTATTTACTATAATTTATTATTAAAAAATTCGTAGGTATAATTTATGCAATATTTTAAAACTTTATAAAACTAAAAAATTAATTATATACCTTCTAAAACTGTACCTAATCAATATACTTATACATTAGGCCTTAATTTTAATTATTAAAACCTCAAAAGTACTTTAAAATAATAATATAAAATCTAAAAAATATAAAATACGAAAATCATACCCTACTTACTAATTCTTTAGTATAATCATTGGCCCGACTTTTCTGTTTAACTCTTTACTATAATTTATTATTAAAAATTCGTAGGCATAATTTATGCAATATTTTTAAAACCTTATTTAGAGTCCAAGATTCAAGAATCCTATTTGTTTTGGTATTCTTTTATTTTTCTACTATATTTAACTCTTTACTTTAATTTGTTATTAAAAAAATTCGTAGATATAATTTATGTAATATTTTTAAACTTTATAAAACTAGGAAACTAATTTTAAACCTTCTAAAACTCTACCTAATCAATATACTTATACATTAGGCCTTAATTTTGATTATTAAAATCTCAAAAGTACTTTAAAATAACAATATAAAATCTCAAAAATGTAAAATACGAAAATCATACCCTACTTACTAATTCTTTAGTATGATCATTGACTCGAATTTTGTAAATCTTATAAAATTAAAAAACCAAATCTACTTCTTGTAGAGCTCTACATAATCGAAAAAGGCTTCATTTTGGACTACTAACTTTTTAAAAACACTTAAAACAAATAAAATAAAATCTCGCAAATATAAATAAAATCTCACAAATATAAGCAACGAAAATCATGTATGAAATTAATGATTAATCTTTACAAATTAAAAGATAAGCTTTTCATAGCGTATATTTTCATTTTTACCTTAATTTTTTAGTTATGCAAAACATCATCCTATTTGTTTTGGTATTTCTTTTTCTTTTCAATGAAATCTTATTTCTCCATAATTTTTATTGTAACTTTCGTCTTTTTGCACCAATTTTCTTAAAATATAACATGTTCGCACAATATGAACAAAATATTTTAGAACCAATTATATTGGATCTCCAAAAAAAATTAAAATTGAATGAAGAATAATTTATGACAAGTTGAGAATAAGTCTGTAGAATAAAAGAGACGAAAAGATAAATTAGTTATAAGAATCTTTTACCCTTCATAAACAACTTAAAAAAGAAAGAAGCCTGAGTGGCCCCAGGGTGGACCGAAATGTCGGTGCTAGATGTGAGAGTGTAAGGGTGGTAATATATGCAATTATACGAGTGATCAACCATGCTAATAACGATAGTTATAATTATTGTGGTAGAAGTGGAGTGTTGGCAGTGAGAATTGAATTATGTAGTGACAACATGTGGCTATAGCGATGTTGGCATGTAGTATGCTGATACTTGCGGTGGTGATAGTCATAACTAGATGGTGATAGTGCAAGAGGTGTTGGTTGTTCTTAGAATTGTTGTAGTGGTAGCACTAAGGTGTTTCGAGGTCATATTAATGTACATTACAGTATTGATTGCTAAATTATGATATAAATCTGAATTGAACAAGTGATGAACCTAAAAAAGCTGACGATAGAAACATGAAAGTGCACTGACGAGCAAAAGTTGTGATATGGTGAAGGTAATTGCATTTGTAGTGGCAATGATAGCGCTAATTAAGGTAGTTTGAGGTAGTGTTAGTATAGTATTGATAGACGGGTTACGACGAGAATCTTATGCAGACAAGCGTTGAACTTAAATACATCAACTTGAAGGTGCATAAATTATATTCAGGACTAGAAGCAGTAAATTTTTTTCCCTAGAATGACTTTTATCTTTCAATTTTGATTTTGGTCTCACATTCTGATTCCTTAAAGTTTCGTTAATTAGGTAAGACGATGTTTTTATGGTTAATCACTTTCTAACCCTTGGCTACACTAATCTAATATTCCAATAGTATTTTCATTAAGCTATGTTAGCAACACTTTAATAAGTTATGTATAGATAAAAATATTTTCAATGCTATTTTTCTTTTCATTATGCACGGGACAAATAACGTACACAAAGAGTTTCTCATGAAGAAAGAAGGTGAGTCAATTTGACCTTCATGCTTATAGGAAGATTAAGAGGTTTATATACACCACCAGTAAATAAGTTATGACACTCTTTACTAGATTAAACTCACAAAAAATCGAAGGTGATGGTACAAATAATTGACTTTTTTTTAATCATATTGGTTTCGGATATATCATTGATACATACTAATGATTATATCTACAAAACTCCAAATATTAAACTAAAAAGTTTAAATTCAGTTAAATAGTAATACGAGATTGTTGTCATATGTCATCGTGAAACGTTAATAAAAAAGTATCCTAAGTCTATAAGACTTTTAATTGTAACATTCACATCTTATTAAACTCACAAAAAATCGTAAACGATGGTACAAATAACTGACTTTTTTTAATCATATTGATTTCGGATATATCATTGATACATACTAATGATTATATCTACAAAGCTCCAAATATTAGACTAAAAAATTTAAATTCAGTTAAATAGTAGTACGAGATTGTTGTCATATGTCGTCGCGAAACGTTAATGAAAAGATATCTTAAGTCTATAAGACTTTTAATTGTAACATTCACATCTTATTTGTGAGTAAAAACTGATCATATTATATCATGCATTCTACCTTTGTTGCTAAAATATGTTTTTATAATGCTAATTTTTTAAAAATCTATTCAAAGGCAATATTCTATATAGTAAATTTCTTACTTGCAGTTTAAACAATAACAGTTATAATTAATTTATAAAAAACACATTATAAAAAATATTTTTTAAAAGTTAGAGTAATTAACATTTATAAAATATCTATACAAATAAATATTAGACAATATTTGATAAATGAAAGAACGTCCCGTGCGTTGCACGGTCCCTTAACTAGTTATCTAAACTGATGACCTGATGATGATAGATAATCGTCGAATATTTTCTCGTGACACGCTATGAAAGCCGAAAAATATTGGGTAAATTACACACGGCACCCCTGAGGTTTACCTAAACTACACACGGCACCCCCCTAATTTTGTTAAATTACACTCTGTTCCCTGTGGTTTGTCATTGTATTACACAAAACCCACTTCCGTTAGGGAACCGTCAAAAAAATTTAGGGCAACATAAATTTATTATGATATACCAAAAATGCCCTTAGATCTTCCCCTATCTTTCTTCCGTGCAGAATCACCAGCGACTCCAGATTTCGGCCAAAGCACGCTAAGAAAACAAGGTGTTCACGAATTTGTGCTCAGATATGGGTTTTTCTTCCTCTCTCTCTTTCTCTCCGGAGATCCAACAAAGTACCACCACCACAGCTATGAAACTCCGCCGATCCACCACTACAGCCGCTAGGACTAACTCCACATATGGGTCTTCTCCGATCGCCAGATTCAGGCAGCGGCGCCGAAACACCACTGCCTCCATTGCATATTCAGTCGTCACCGGTCACCGCAAAAATCACCATCTTTCAAACTACACAAAAAATAATTCAAATCAGGAGAGTTAGAGAATGAGGTTGAAGACTCTTATCTGGTGCCGCTGCATGAGTTCAGAGGCCAACGACGTTACTGCTAATGGCTGGTGATTCGGATTTGGACGGAGGTGGTTAGGTTCGGGCTGTTTCCGACCATTTTGGTTGGCCGTGTTCGAAGACTCTTGCCGATTGCTAGGATGTAATCTTTAGAGCTATTCGTGGTTTCTTCGCCGGCGGTTGTTTCCCGGTGGTGTTGAACCTCTCCCGGCATCTTCTCGATCTCCGGTGGGTCTCTTGGTTGCATCATTGTTGCATTTGGTCGGGATTTACGTTTGGGTCTCTTGGCTGTTGCTTCTGGCAACCATCACCCGCACTTCGCCAGTGATCGCTTACTCGCCTTGGCTATCATTTTCCCGGCTGATGATCGGCGCCGGCTACCCTGCCCCCAGATCTGGGGGCGCCCAGATCTTGGTTGTCTTCGCGAGTTGTGGTGGCCGGCACTTGTGGTTCATGGTGATGGGGGCGGTGATGGTCATGGTGGCTACGATTGGTAGCCCGTGGCTTCACCGGCAGTGGGTGTGCAGTCCAAAGGGTGCTGTCGGCGCGTGTGTGTGTAAGAGAGAGAATGGGTAAATTAACTTGTTTATCAGGGGTATGACCGTCCTTTCATTAATTTTGTTAACTCTGTTAACAGAAAAATAGAAATGTGTAATTTAGTGTAATTTACAAAGATAGGGGGGTCCGTGTGTAGTTTAGGTAAACATCAGGGTTCCGTGTGTAATTAACCCAAAAACATTCCTGCTTCTCTTTTTTCCCGCCAATTTTCTTGTTTTCCTTGGCGCCTTCATACACTTTCCCGCCGTTTTACATCCCTGTCAAACGATCCAGAGTTCCAACAACGACTGAAATTGGCACGATCAGTCCATCAATTTTGACATTTCCAGCGTTAGTTTGTGCGATTGCTGGCTGAGGCCAAGATACTAGTAGATACTGAATAAGATTTCGGGGTTACTCTCTGTTGATTTTAGAGCAAACCCTTAGATTTCAAAAAAATGACGAAAGAAGAGGCCGAAAACGGAAGAGACGACATGTTAATCGATGGATGCGAGCCCGAACAGGGGCAAGGCAACGCCGTTCCCGATGGATTCAATGTCAATTACCTCAAAGTTTATTATGGTAATTTTAACGAAATTCCGCGTTCTTAAATTTCATTTGCACAAATCCGTTGTTACATAAGTTTGTTCCCCTTTTATTTTTGTGCGTATTTTGCGTTGGAACACCTAAATGCTGAATTGAATCATGAAAGTCTATATGTATAAAGTAAGAATAGTTGATGTTTAAGTGTTGGAGTTGCATTCCAGAAATTCACAAGAGGTCAAAGGGGACAAATTATGAAATGGAGGGAGAGCTACTTTTGATGCAAAGCTTTGTTTATCTGTTTGCTAGTGTTTATGAAGTACTACTATCTGGTTAGATTGAGTTTTAAATTCAAAGGATTAATTATTATATGGTTTTACACACAAAGGGCCACAGTGATTAGGGGAACTGAAATTGCAAAAGGGTTTTGTTTGGGGGTAAATTAGCTCTATTGTTCTAATACTGCTTTTTCCATTAAGTGGGGATATCTATGTTTTCGGCAACGTTAGACATGCTGCATACGTGTGGCTTCCCCTTAAGGCACATGTTTTTAGCAAGACATAAGACCTCTTAAGTAGATATGATGTATAGTTGGTAATGACATTAGACTGCAGATGTCTTTAGATATCTCTGATGCCCTGTAAGAGGTGTTGAAAGCTGATATAAATACACATGTATTACTGCTATCTACAAGAGTTTCAAATGAGCAAAACTATTGTCGCTGGCTTTCTGTGCCCTAAGGTCACATGGTGGCAAAAGTTAGACATACGAGGTTGTTTGGGCTATTTTCGTTGTTTCATTGCTTAAGGCTACTCTTAATCGAGTTAAGGATTAGATAATCTCGTTCTCTTGTTCTTGTTATGGACTCTAGTTTGTGGACGAGGGTTCTGGCCTTTTGGTTGTTTGTTTACTAGTTCTTTTTCTGTATTAATTGATAAGAGGTTAGATTGTGTTTTAAAAGGGTTAAACATGTCGATTAGGGGAGGTGAATTTGTGATAAGGGTTTGATCTGATAATTAGTTTTGTTGTAGTACTTGGACTACATGAAAGGCACGGATGTAATCTGCCTATTTACTATAATGGGCTCCTGAAATCTAATCTTCTTGTGGTTCTTGGATTTAGAGATGCTTATGATAAGCTGAAGCAGAGAAAGAGCCAACAAGAGTGGGTTTCCTGACCGGCAAGGGGTATATGTCCACAAGTTACGAGTGAAGTATTTGCTAAACAACCTCAGAAGAAAGAGCCCAATCAAATATCTGATTGACCAGTCCGTAGATTTGTAGCAGAAGCTAGAGTTCAGAGGACCAGCAGTTGATGTTGTCTAGGAACAAAATTAAGTAGATCCAACTGGGACTCTAATTTGCCCATCGTGGCGTCAAGAAGCCTAAATAATCATCCTCATGAAGAGGCAATAACTAGTACGTTTGCTTGATGGCTTAGTTGGTTGTTTGTTATACAAGTGGGTTAAATACAAAAGAGACGACGGAGGCCAACAATCAACATTAACATAGAAGATATTAGCCCCAGTAGTTCATATCACGAAAATTTGTTCGTAACTGCATTCTGAGGGCATTGGCAGAACATGGCAATGTCGAGTTGCAATTTCCAAAAGGCATATACCAAATGGGACTTCTAGTACCTGGAGTTTGAACTGAGCGCAAGCCATACAAATGTATACTGGCAGCTTTAATTTAGACCAAATAAGGCGGTTCTCCCTGCCCTCTGGTCATTGCAATCATCGTCTTTTTAGAAAGAAATGCTCGTACTTCAAGCTGTAAAGGAGAAGCCTGCTGAATCAATGACTTGCAATGCCAGTAGATTCGATCTTGATGCTGAGTCTTTTAAATATTCCTGTATGTGCGTGAGCCTTCATAGTTCTCAGAAGCATTTCAATTTTGGCATAACCAAAAATGTCTGGAAGCCCCAAGTTCATCACCTCCCGCATTGCTAGGCCAAATTGTTTAGTCTTTCTATCAGGGGGTTAAAAGCTGGTACTGACACTTTAAAAGGCTGCTTTCAAGAAAGGTGACTACCTTATCAAAGACAAGCCTGTTTGGATTGAACAAACTCCCTAGAAGTTATGAGAATTAGTGCCTTTGCCTCAGTTGACTTTTACCAGAGAAAAAAATTTAGTCCAAAAGCATTTTATATTTATAACTCTTGATCTAGACGTGTGTTCTGGTCGAGCGGGAGATTCTTTCCCTGTGTGTGGAGCTTGTAATCGTGTTTATGTTGTGATGACTTCCTCTGTTGGCATATGCTTTAGTTATTAGCATTACATTTTCAGGGGATATGCCTCTGCCTTACTTGAATCATTTTTCAAGTCAATCTCACATACACCAAAAAATAAAGAAAAGAAAGTATTTAACCAAGTGTAATTTTGCCCATGCCAGGATTGCTTTTCCCCCATGCAGATATCTTTAAATGGATGTCATATGGAAATGGTAAATCAAGCTCCTTGATTATCCTGTTTTGTAGCTCTTCATGGTCTCTCATTGTTTGATGTTCTTTCTGTAACCACATCTATTGATTCGTTATATCTAGATGGAAAGCATCCTGCCTGCGACCAATCATATTTTGGGCGTAGAGAATTTTCTTTCACGCTGGATAACGACATATATCTGCGGTTTCAGTCTTTCAACAGTGCATCTGAATTGGAAAATGCTGTCAAAGAGAAGTGCCCATTCAAAATAGATATTGGACCTGTCTATAGTGTTGATGTAAGATTTCCTTTATATAATTCTGTCTTCAGCTGACCCATGTCCTGGGTACTTATAATTTGGCTGCTGTATCTGCCAAATGCTGTAGTGCATAATATGGTTGCCTGATGATATTCTGTGAGGATGCAGCCTATCTATGTTAGACAGTGAGAAACTTGGAAGAAATATGTTTCTAACAAAACGAGAATGGCATTGATGTCCATTGGTTGCACATCATATACTATTGGTCTTGCCTAGTCCTGGAATGATCTCATGTCCTGGTGTATTAATCCAATTGAAATTGCATGGAAGGAGTTCTGTTTATGCTTCAACCAATTTTACCCGCAACAGTGTATCCGCAATTCTTTAACTATTTGTATGTTGCTATAAGTTTCACTAATCTGTAACGCAGCCTGCAAGGAGGCATGCCTATGCACAAGCTGGTGATAATGTTTTCACTCCGATGGAAAGGGAGCTAGTTTTTGATATTGTAAGTTGATCAATGTCTGAACATTTAACAAAAGCAAAGTTTAATGAGATCTCATAGTCATTTGACGTGTTTGAATTATTTTTGTATCCCAGGATATAACAGACTATGATGATGTTAGATATTGCTGCTCAGGAGCATGTGTTTGCTTGGATTGCTGGCCGCTGATGACAGTTGCCATAAAGGTGCTTGATACGGCCCTCAGAGGTGTGCATATCTCGCATTGCTAATTTGAAGCCTATCAATTTTACTTGGGTTTATAACCTTGCAGGAACCCTGCAGTTGGTTGTAATATCAAAAGATGTTTTAGTGTTGGTACATTCAACAATAAGCTATAAAGAACAATGACAAAATCATACACAAGCACGTTTTATGATCTGTCTTTGCCATATACAGTGCTACCTTCTTTGTTCAGTGATCCTGCTGCATGTTGTGGAACATCTATGTTGCGAATCTATAATTCTCTAACATGCTTGTTATTTCCATTTTTGAGAAGACTTTACGGTTAAAACTGGTTTCTTAGGCCTGCTTGAACAGCATGGAATCTTTTGTTTTCAGTTTAACTTTTTGGTATTTTTATTGATTGCAAAAGTCGTCATAAATATATCTTTTTCCCGGCTAGTGTTGGAATTGTTTTTGGTACATAACACGTTATAAATTGTCATAATTTGCTTTAGATGTGGTAGGCTATGCTAAACCTTTGCATAAATCCCTAATGAAGGTGACTTTGGATTCAATCATATCCTCTGGGTGTACAGTGGCCGACGTGGTGTTCACTGCTGGGTTTGTGATACGAAAGCAAGAAGGTAGTGGTGAAGATATGTGGAAAATTAGTGGTCAGTGGTCTGGTTTGCTACTTTTGCACACTTATGTCTGACATGCACTTCTATCAATCCACAGGTTGAGTAATGAACAAAGGGCGGCTATTGCTGATTATTTTCGTGTGTACAAGGTTGTTTACAGCTGTTTCAGAATCAGTAGTATATTAGCCAGTTTTTGATAACTCAGGGTCTAATGAACTTTTCTTTTTCCTTCCTTTTGTTCAGGGCAATGAGAATAGCAATAGAAAGGTTTCTCTAATGGGTCCTGCACTTCATCCTTTCCTTGCGTATGTGTCGTGCTTGTATAATTGGCATTCTTTGTGTTGCTTTGTCTCACTGTCACTGAGCCTCGTTTCATCTCTGCAGGAGATCATACACTGATGTTCTTAGAAAGTTCTTTGAAGAAAAATTGCTTATCAGTCAAATGCTATTTTCAAATGAGGAGAGATACGAGAAAATACTAGAGATGATTCCTGATGAATGTATGTATATGGACTTCATGAAATCATTGCTCCCTTCCTGTTATTTTCCTATGCGACCACCAATTATGTTATCATTACCCACAATCATTAACAGCACATGCTTATAAAGGGTTACCTTTGCAGCTATAACTGCTGAGCTTCGAGGAAAGTGGCAGGAAAACAGGCGTTCCTCTATCGGCAATAGAGACATTAATGTCGTCAGATGGGAGCAACTAAAGCATGTGCTTCAGTCTGGGAAACACAAGGTATGGCTAACAGGAACCTGATTTGTCAACTGAAAGCCCCACATGATTTTTTCTAACATTTGATGAGTTTTCACATATCATTTTCCTATTGGAACCGACATACGCTTTGGTTGCCTCCTCAGCAACTTTGCAGCACAGACTGGTTTACTTTTTGGGTTGAATTGATTAATATTGACACCTTTTATTAATTTAATCTCTTTCTGTTAGTGCTGAGGCACTCTCTGTTGTGCTTTTCCTGTAATCACACTAGTACGTGATAGTAGTTCTGCAGTCCATTTTGTTCAAGGTTTTTCGACTGAGTTTGGTAGATGACCTGGAGAAAGGACTGATAACCAACTCATAGAGGCTACTAGTTCTTTTGTGTCATGTTCTGTATTTGTAGTTGAAAATTATTAATAACGCAATCCTTGTTCAAGTGCAGGGGCTTCGCCGATGTGTTGAAGAGGTTGTATTCTCTTATACCTACCCTAGGCTAGATATGGAGGTTTGTGCTATTCTTCTCCTTTCTCATCCACTTCTCTCTTTAAAAGGTCTGGATGATATTCTTCTTCCTCAAGGCCACAGACGTGGACACCAAGCAGTATGGGTATTCTCCTTAGAAGTCTGACTACATACCATTTGACATGGAACCTTTCGACTTACATCTCAGGTTTCAAAACACATGAATCATTTGCTGAAGGCACCATTTTGTGTACACCCCAAAACAGGTTAGTGTCCTGAATTGTGCTCCTTGAAAAGTAAATGCGAGTGACTATTTGATGTAGTACTCAAAAGCTAAAGAGCCAATGACTATTTGACATAAGTGTTGTAGTTGAGTAATTCACATTCGTATTATGATAATCCATGATCCTTGCTTTCGCTACATTTTTGTATAATTCCAAGGTTTCTGGAGCTTCTTAGATAAAATTTTCACTGCTTGACACCTTTCCTCTTCCTCCAGGCTGTGTTTGTGTTCCTATTGATCCAAACCATTGCGAGGATTTTGATCCCACAACTGTGCCAACCCTTTCCAAGGTAAGCTTCTAATTAACTTATAATCCACATCAACAGATGCATACCATTGTGCAAGTTCAATACTTCTAGTTGATATAACTCATTATTTCTTGGTGGTGAACTGGATAGCAAACGAGCTACAATGTATAAAGTTCACTAAAATGAATTGCAAAGTGACGTAAGGTTATCATCTTTATCGGGAATAAAAGCTTGGGTTAAATGCTGTGCATTCGCATTTGATCCCCACCTTGTGTTAGTACTATGATAGGTTCGGAAAAAGGATGGGGCAAATTTAACTTGATTTAGATGGATTAGTCAATTAAGTATTTGACAAGAATTGGAACTTTCCATTATTGCATACAAAACAAACTTTTAAGGTTGTGTGGAATATTATCGATAATGTGAGTTCAGTAAGATTACCTGAGAACTCATGGACCAGACTAAGCCAGGATCCACTCGTGTAGTTCTTTGAGCCAAGAACAGGTGTATATACAGGTTACCTTACACTGAGCCAAAACCAAGTCCAATTTCTCAGCCAAGAAGCAGCCGCAATCACTTAATTATGAACCACATAACCAACTACGAGATGGAGCCGTAGTTTTCATGTTCTAATATTTTTAGTACTGTAACATATTTAGCTCGTTCTAATATTTCCAGTGCTGTAACATATTTAGCTCCTTGTAGTTCGTTTTTCTGAAGTTTTTTCCTTGCATTAAAACTGTAAAGTACTTGGTAGCAAGAAACTGATATATTCTTTTTCAATGAAAATAAGGAAAACCAGCAATAATAGGCTTATTTTACCTTGCTGTTGTAAATTTCTTAATGTTCTAACAGAGCAATAATTATTTCCAGTAACCTGTCTTTCTTTTTAGCTTCTTGTACTTCGTTTCTATGATGCATTTTAAATTGAAGAAGAGCTGGCAATATAAAGAAAATGATATGGATTCGGGCTTGATGTGCATCACTAATTTTAGAGGTAGTTATTTGATTGAAGGAAACATTAGTTGCTCTGTTGTCAATAATGCAATAAGTAACGTTTATTCTCGCTTAGAGTATCACCATCATTGCACGTAAGATCCATACTTTCTCCACACTTGCCATGTACTAAGGTGGATGATTATTTCATTTTGGCTGTACTAGGGGAGGTCCTGGGACACGTGTGATACTAGGGTAAGTGACAACATCGACATAGAAGGTAGGCTGGTTTTGTCCTTGACTATCTCTTTTGAGAGTGGCATTGCCCTGTGGTGGGCCAATGGACCCGATACGTGACAGATAGTATTAGAGCGGACACTAGCGGTACTAGCGATGTGTCGTACTAGGGGAGGTCCTGTGCTATGTTCGATATAAAATAGTGACAACTTATCCCACATAGGAAGTTGACGGGGTTAAACTTTAAAGACCCTGCCAATGAACTCATTTGCACCGGCTCTGCTAGCCCTTTTGAGACTGGCAATTCCCTGTGGTGGGGCCGTGGACATGGGTTATGAAACTGTAGTTTAAGACCTTTATGCTCTACTATTGCCCTTTTTGATGTTTGTGAAGTCGGTATCACCTTGCCGTACTAGGGGCGACATGCTTAAAGGCATGCTTTGGCTGCTACAATGTGGGTTCTGTTTCTCTTGGTGCCTTTGAACTTCCAGTGGGATCATATCTGTGTTCTTGCCTGGCTAGGCTAGCTTATGCTTCCGCATTATGTACTTATAATTAGGAGACCTAGATCGTCTTATGATTTTGAAGGCTTATGCCTAGTTTATTGGTTTTGTTTTTAGTAAATTATGTTTCTCATTTATCCTTTCATCCTATTTGCAGCTTTTGGAGGAAATTAACATGGGAGGTTTGAGAGCAGAAGGTGATGATGGTACGTTAAGGGAAATGAATTAATAGTTATCAAAGGCTAATCATGTATGCATATAACAACATTGAGTGCGGTTTTTCAAGAAATTGCATTTGCCTTGTCATATTGAACATACAATGGCGTACATCCGTGTTTGTTTATAACCAGTTGCATAGATCTGTTATTTCCTGTTTTTTGTGCTACTATCTTAACATACCTTTCGAAGAAATATCTTAACAATGCATGCAAGTCTTGTATCCTGTAAATTGTGCCTCCCCCACCAGTATTGTTGTATCTAATGTTTCCCTGTATTCTTCTAAATGCTGGAGTTTTCCAGTTAGTACACATCTGTTGCACTCCGATTGCATTCGGAGACCACTTGTAATATGTTTATGTTGGCTTATTACGACTTTTTGATTGGATTACTTGCTGGCAGAATGGGATAGGACCTCCCTGGGAAAATCGGTCAGATATTTTAGAGCAGCTTTCTTACAGCCTCTTTTAAAGTCTTGCAAGGTACTTCTTGCAACCCCTACTGCCGTGCTTTTACTTGTATTCAATGATTGTGTTGCCTACTTGCATTGCCACTCTCTAAGATATTTCAGGATGCAGTTTTAGGGTTCTCGTTGTCATGTTTCAGTTTCTTTGTCCATAAGTCCCATTTGAACAATAGTCTTTCCCAAGCCTGTGCTGGACAAGATCCTTCGTTAATATACTGGACGTAACATTTAACTTGTTTTCACCCTCCACAGTTCAAAACCGCAAAGTAATTTATGTGCTGACAGTAATTAACTAAACAACTTCTGACTGCAGGAAGAGATAGAAGACTCTTATAGTGCAAAAATTGAGCAGTCAAAAAACTCACAGAGCTGGTAGTTCTTCCATCCGTCTTGTACGAGGTATAGAAGTGCATATGGTGTGCTTGAAAGTACATGGTCAGTCGTTTTATATTTGTGATGGTATTTCATATTTCCTAGTATCAAGAGTCTTCCTGTAACAAAGGGTGAACAAATGTTCCAATCGTCTGTCTTATTTGCAATCATCTCTTCTTCTCAAGTGCAAACTGGATAAGGCAATGAGCTGCAGATCTTGTACACCAAGGTTGTTTCTTTCCTCCCCTCTGAAACAATCCCAAGAAATTTTGGTTACTCGTACTCTTTTTTCCCCTAATAGTCTTGCGTGCACGTTAATGAATGACTAGCTCATCTAGACAACAGCTACTTTGGCCACTTGTTAACAAAAGGATGCATTTTCTCGGTTTCCTGCTTGACTGGCTTAAGTATTGCTTTTGTGGATATTGTTCAGGAGAATCTTAATTAATTTGATGCATAACTTTAGAGAAAGAGATGCCTTTTGAGAGAGAGAATTTGTTAGTGATGATACTTGTTAATCCACATAATATGAAATTATATCGACGCGTCGCTTCACTCACATATAGTAGCTTACCTTTTCTGGGATGTGACCCTAAGAATATACATAAGAGAAGAAGCTCCTAATCCCTTTGCTGGGAGATCCGATTGCCAACTTGCCCTACCCAGTTGGACCATATTGCCATTAGGAGTTTGGAGGACGGACCACAGCCTCCTCTCAAATTGCTTTCTGCATTGTCAAGCTGCATAATGGATAGGTTTGGATATTCCGCCGATTCCCATTTCTTCGATATTATCAGTCACGAAGTTGTTATTCCACTTTGGCAGCCCAACATCGATTGAATGAGAAAATACCATCATTTGATCCTCAGATTATTCCCTTTTCTTCAATACCATTATTCGCAAGATTGTTATTGCACTGTGGAAGCCCAATTTCAATGACTTAGAAAATACAATCATTTTACCACCCACATGATGGATCGTCAACCTAATATTCCTTCGCGGAAAAAAATTTAACTAAATCCAAAAATGTTGGTCCATCCATCTGCAAAAGCAGTGACGTTTCAACATTTACAGTTCAGGATCTAAGTACGACTGCTTTTGGAAGGATATTCATATCCTACCGCTTTCAGGCTAGTTGGGGGATAAAGAAAGAATAATTCTATATTAGTAAATCTTGTAATAGAACTCAATCATAAGTAGTAGATAAAGATGACAATTTGGTTCTTCCATTAGCCTCTTCCTAATTAGCAAAAATTATGAACATATAAGACCATATATGGCAGCAATACTGAATCATGGTCCCATAGTCTTCTGTTATGCCAAATAAGGTAGTAAGAATGGCAAGTGAACAAAGTCATTCTGAGCAACAGTTCATCAAAACTACCATTCACACTACTATTGCTTATTGCTAATTACTATTACTAACTGACTCAAAAGATAGAACTTCGAAAGGCATCTAATCAGCAAGAAAGAACTTCCCAGATCAACTCCGGATCGAACGATGGTATACGCGCAAGAGAGCAGCCTTCGAATTTCGATTCCTGCTGTGCCACTGTATACTCGCCGGAAACAGAGCACGGCGAGTTCTCGCCCTTCCACAACCCATCTTCAGAGACACTTGGTGAAATCACTTCACTTGACACCACTGAAGAGGACGAGGAGGAATCAACCTTCGTCACTTTTTCACTCCCGTTTCCGTTTTCATTTTTCTTTCCATTCTTACCATTGGCCTTTTCTCTCTTAACTTTCTGGCAAATCGCCTGAATCTTAGCATCCACGGCGCTCTTCAAGGCGTTCAATCTTGCGCCATCTCCAAACCCCAGCTTGCTCGGATCGCGAAGATTTGGGAAGTTCAAGCGAGCGTATTCACCTCGAAGCTTGTAGGCGGCACGATCATAGGCATAGGCTGCGGCTTCTGCTGTCTCGTAAGTTCCCAACCAGACCCTCATCCTGTTCTGAGGGAGTCTGATTTCTGCTACCCATTTGCCCCAATGCCTCTGTCTCACTCCTCTGTACAGCTTCTTCTTGGATGGACCAATATAGCTGTTTGCGTACACAGAGCACTGAAACGGGTTGGCCGCAGAGATTCTTGGCATTGCGGGTTTTGCTCGATTTTCTTCGGAAAACTTTTGGAGCAACTCCCTTTGTCGAAGATACACAGAAGACCCTAATGGCTCAAAAGCAGGGTTTGTACTGGGGGTTGATGGAGAACAATGAGAGAAAATTGAATCCAGGGTGTTGTTTCCACCGGCCAGTATGAGATTTGATAGTGAAGATCGGATTTCAGCGCCAGCATCGTAGAAGAATTGGGTGTCGGTGTCTTGCATTCTTGCCATTTTTGAGGAGATTAGCAACAGGGGAGAAACAGAGGAAACAGGGTACTTAAAAAAACTGTCCCTTTTCCTCTGGAGATGAGGAAGTTAAGAGTTCACAGGCTCCAAGTGATCCTGTTTGAACCAATGGGCAAAGTGAGAAACTGATTTCGAAGATTGGGAAAGTGTTTAGGATCGGAAGAAGAGAAAGCAGAAGCTAAAGCAGTGAACAGCGAAAGAGTTTTCGAGAGAGAGAAGCAACAGTGGGTGCTCTTTGAATCTGTTGTGGGAAAATGGGAATCAAAGAGAGTTCAGATGTTAGGCTTTAAAGTCTGAAACTTTTGCATAGTGTCTGAGGCTGGTCTCCTTCTAGCATATTTATAGGTGCCAGAGTAAAAGATTTTCCGTGGACTTGAAAACTCCTCATCTGTCAAAAGTTCACAACTATGCCCTTCTTGTACATTTCCTATATTGCCCTGCAATAGAGTAGATAAAGTCTTAAAACTTACAGGAAATAAATAACCTCATCATCATAGTTATAATATTTCTTTACAGAATTTGATCCTCAGCGTCTTCACCTATGAGTTAGGATAGCAGATTTAGTCTCAATAGTCTTGATACTGTGTTTTAATAAATAAGTTCATCGATTTATTTAAACAAGTTTATGACTTCGTATTCTAATTTTTTGCCGAAACTTGTTTTCTTATACAGAGTAGTCCATATTCTCGATAACGTAGATAGCTTTTGACGGTAGTAGCAACACAAGGCTACAAGTGACGGTGCATCTTTCTTTCAAATCTCGTAACGTTTGTTTGGCTTTCCAAGACTCTGTATTTTGATTCTTCTAAGAGAGAAATCACCACAAAACAAAAAACAGATAAATTTTCTCCTCCTCCTCCGTACTTGTGGGAAAATAACAACAATAAAAGCTCTGCTTTTGCCATTTATGAGCCTGAGTAAGAGACTAAGCTTTTTCTAGTTAAAAGTCCAACAGAACAGAGCATTAGCCGTCTTTGCCACGCGTGTCGTTGCTTGCAACTAATTGGCTTGCTTTCTACTTTCTCCAATCAGTGTCCATTTTTACGTGTTGATGTCAAATTGCAGCGTTCTACGAACATCCGTATCTTTATGTCGGTAAAGAGTTTTTAACAGCAAAATATATTCACAAAACGTTCGTTATTTTCATAGAAAGGCAATAAAAGTGTTTGTAGCGGCACTTAAACTACTAAAGACGTTACCGCCGCAATGCTATTTGCATACCCTGCCAGTGTTGTTGCCTTTCACTTCAGTGGTGCTTTTATGACTTTTAAGTTGCTTGTCTCCTACGTATGTCATCTTCTAAATAATTTAGCGTCTATTTTAACAGTAAAAGCAAGGACCGGTTTTTTTTTTATACCCAATTTTTTGTTTACCCATTTTTACTTTTGGATGTGAAAATCCAACGTTATAAAGCGTCTCATAAGAACTAAGTAGGAAATGTGCTTTAATCTGGTTTAGAAACATTCCTGGTACCGTTTTATTTACCTTGTATCAAAGACAGATATTGAGTTAATAAGTCTGTTATCTAAGTTGGCAAAACTTACTTTTTATGAAGATGGGGAATATTGAGCCTACTTAAAATGTATTATTTTTAGCTCCTAATCACATTTAGAGAAGTAGAAGCGTAAAAGACGGTTTGTTTCTTCTCACTGAATAAAATACTTGCGTAAGGGCCCTTTTTTTTTTTTTTTACCGTTGGGTGCCATAATCCCTCCCAAATCTTACTCAACACTAGAACCACCAATCCTTAATGCAAACGTGCTTAGCAAAAACAAGCCACATGAGAAATGGCTAAAATTCAAAAATTGGCCCTATAATGAAAGCCCTAGACGTGGAAAGGAATCCAGTGAAGTGACTAATTCATGTGCAGAGTGCAAGAATTTCAACGTCTAAATTAGTGCTGGTGTTCCTTTTTTGTGTTTCCGTGTGTATCTTTTGCCTTGAAACTTGACCATAATGGTTCCATAATACACTCGTTTTGTGTAGGCAAATTCTTTCAAGATCTTTTCCCAAAAGATCTCGAAGATGGGGATAACCAACGGGCTGTTCCCCTTCATCTATGTCAAAGCTTGAAAGTTTGGTATACAATTGCGTGTGTAACTTTAATGTGCATTCAAAGTTGTGGATGCTGTATGAATTCATGTATAACCAAAAGCCTATTTAACCTACCTAGTAGGAGCCAATAACAGATCTGAGTGCAAGTTTAAAACAACTCTCAACCTATAAGAGAGGCAAAGTCATCCCGTAGTTACTAATGGTCCGAGATCGTATACATATTATTATCGGCTCTCTATGACTCCACGAAACAGTTCAGCTTAGAGTGGCAAGACCAACAGTAAATGCTTTATTTTGTGTCCTTTCAAAAGATGATACTAAACACTATTTTATTTTGCAATATAAAGGGATGATGTTGTCAAAAATTTCGTCTAATTGGTTGTGCAGTGGTAGTGGAGTTCTTGCATGTAGAATCGTATTTTGATTCACTAATGGCATGCATAACTGATAAGTTCACACGGAGAGTCAATTAGAGCTATCTGTACTTGAGGCACGTAATGCTGACAATATTTGCACATAAGTCCGTTTTACTATACCGAAACTTGGAACATCGTCTTCTTGTTGACACGGCGCTTGTGATGTGATGTCGGCCAAAAATTATCACATGATAGAAGTGGAGAATAATTTCGTTACGGCAGTGTCGTAACGACGTGTGCTTGATTCACGATGATCATTGGAAATTACAAGGCTCTCAAACCTCCTTTCGTTTTACCATAAATGGGAAAAAGATTAATCCCATCAAGAGCACGATCAAATGGGCATATTTGCGGGTGGGGGTGAAAGAGAGAGGAAGGGCAGAAGGGAAGGGGACCAGTTGAACAAACAACCACTGATTGAACGCGGTGAAGACCCATTCTTCTGGATGCAATCAAACGAGAAAGGTAAGCATCACAGTCAAAGGGCAAAGGGCCCCAGGTTTAGTAAGCTGTATTAAAGACGTAAAGGTGCTTCTTGGGAGGTGATAATGGTGGTCTTTGGTTGGACAGAGCTCGTGATGGCCACCCATGGCTTTTGCTCAAAAAGCATTCGTCTTCGCATGTGAACCAAACCTAATTCGGCATCACAAAAGTCAAACCCCAAACAGTACTCCTCATGTCCTGTGTCCTGTGTAGTTATCTTTACTCTACCGTCTTGCCCTTATCTTTACTCTACCATCTTGCCCATGCTGAGGTTCTTATACCACTTATACCCTCTGAACAAATTTGAAAACACAAACAATTATCCTGAGAAGGGAAATGATTAAGGAGATGAGATGGTCTGGTTCAATATTGTTGGTTGGTAGATTACTATAGTCAAGCATGTACGGAAAACTTTACGTGATTACGTCTTTATAAGAAGATCGTATGATACATATTCATGTAACCAAATCTGTACCCGACTATAATATATCCCATCAATATGAAGTACTAGCTAATTTAATGTTAATTTTGCACGTTTTTATGTGGTCTTATGCATAGTTATGAATACTGTACTGGAGTACGTACCGTTTTCTTCACGAAACGATACGTACCGGTACCGGTACCGTCTCAAGATTTTCATCAACAATATCCATTTGTATTATTTATTCACCGACGAACTAACATTATATATATATATATATATATATATATATATATATATATATATATATATATATATATATATGTATGGGAGTTGATCCGTTGAGAGCGCTAGCAAACTGAGTTAAGTTGTTAGCGCGATCCGGCCGTCGACACGCGATCTGTGGACGGCCCAGATCTTTTTTTTTTGCATTTTTTTTAAGTCCGTCCGCTACATTATGTGGCGAACGGTATTTTTTGACAAATATACCCCTCAATCCCAATTACATTTGTCCGCCACATTATGTAGCGGACAAATTTTTGACAAATATACCCCTCAATCCCAATTACATCTGTCCGCTACATTATGTAGCGGACTATTTTACTTTCTCGAAAAGAGACATCCGTGTTGTCAGCTTTGAAAAAGAGACAACCAACTTTTATTTTCTCTTTCCCCCTCATCTCTCATCTTCTCTCTTCTGGATGAGCTCCTTTAAGACGGTGGTTCCTTCGGGGTAGTTGGATAGCACCTCCGGTGTCCGGCGATCAAGGGCACAACCATCTTTCCCTCTCATCTCTCATCTTCTCTCTCTCCCTTGTGAGCGTGCGAGTGGCGATCGAGGCCACAACCATATGAAAACTCTTCCTTCTCTTTCTATCTTGCCGCTTCAAATAGTTATGATGTGCTTTGATTTGGTTGTCATGGGTATGAGAAATTAGGTTTTTTTTTTAAATCTTTTCGTTTTTTATAAAGGGTGATAGAAATGGAGGAGGTTGAAGACCCTAGAACAAAATGGCAATCTGTTGTCAGCCAATTTCATGAATGGTTCCAGCCTGTAGGTGGATGTGCTAATTGGGTGTGCTCGTTTTGGAGTCTTTTTTACCAATGGCAATCTGTTGCCAGCGAACTTCATGAAGATTTGTTCATCAGGATCAAAGTAAGAAGAGAGAGAAAAAGAAGAAGTCAGAATGAGAAAAGGGAGGGAAAAAGAGAAGACTAGTCCGCTACATAATGTAGCGGACACATTAATGACACAGAAAAAGTCATACCACACAGTGTGGTGGACGACTTTTTTTTGACATGCGTCAGGGCCTGTCAGTCGTCCGCGATACTATGTCGCGGACGGCATGGAGGGGCAAAAAGGTAAAAAAATGCCGTCCGCGGTATTGTGTCGCGAACTACTTTTTTTTGACATGCGTCAGGGCCTGTCAGTCGTCTGCGATACTATGTCGAGGACGGCATGAAGGGGCAAAAAGGTAAAAAATGTCGTCCGCGATATTGTGTCGCGGACTACTGACAGTTTTAAAAGAAGGCGCGACTTGGACCGTCCATCTTTCAGGATGGACGGCCCAGATCGCGCTAGCAAATACTCCATTTTGCTAGCACTATTAAAGGATCAGCTCCCTATATATATATATATATATATATATATATATATATATATATATATATATATATATATATACTTACAGCTCTTATAAAATAAATTGTTTATCTTATGGAACTTGATTTATCATAATTTTTAAATAAGCTAGTTTGTTAAATAATAATATCTTTGGATTTAAGAATAAGTTATTTTTGTGTGTCTGCATGTATATGAGCGAGCGGGTGTGTGTAAAATAGGATATCATATAGATGAAAGAATATGATCAAAGTTTACAGGTATGAAGTAATCAAAGATAAGTGAATCTTGAAAACTTATCAGGAACAATTTTGTAATTTGTAATGAATTTTATGAGCAGGAGGTTACAAAGGTTTTAATTTGTATAATAGAACTTAGAGTGTCTTTATATTTAGTCTTTATATGGTTAATTTATAAAATTTTTAATAAAATTTGTTACTTTTATATTTTTTAAAGAATCGGTACAAAACACAATATCTCGGTCGGTACGCAGTTTTCGGCCGGTATCACCTGTACCGGCCAGTACAACTGGTACTGAGCGGTATTTTGATCGATACAAAATTTAAGGGATACCGTTCTAGTACAAGGTAAAAACAGTATATACCGGCAGGTACGGCCGGTACCGGTATGATATTGATAACTATGGTCTTATGCAGAGGCTACCTATTTTATCAATTGTTTGATGACTCGAAGCCTTGCCCGCTACAAGTTCCTTAACTAGTGTACCAGCTCTAGGCCATTTAAAAGGCGGTTAATTGTTGTACCAATTATGGTGTGAGTACAAGTGGCTAGCAGTCCACGCTTACGCTTTGGATTGCTCATGACACTCTCCTCTAGTTATATTTCTTGAATCTTGTAAAGTCTTTTTTTGTTAGACTTGTTAATATTTTGTTTCAAATATTTTTTTGAGGAAAGACGGTAGTCGGAATACTTTACAAATACTTTTTCGTTAGACTTAGATTGCTCATGACACTCTCCTCTAGTTAGATTTCTGGATCGTAAAAATGATACACGAGTCCATACGAAATACTTTACAAACTTGAAAAAAAAATAAGAATCCAAATAACTTGAGTTTGAGTTTTTCTCCTCGTCACCGTGAATAATTAAATTCAACACGAATTAGTAATGGAGATGAGACTCTTTAAAGCTTGGTTCTAAGTTCTAACCAAATAAAAGACTTCTTAATCATTAGCAGCTGACCATAACCATATGGGAGAAGGGTATTGGAGTAATTTGCGCTTTGATTTGGCCATGAAGTAATTTAGGCCAATGACCCGGGGCCTTTATAGGGCTGACCACCAAAAAGGTATCTTTTGGCACTATTATCGACTTGGTCACACGGTGGGCCACTGGCACAGCAGGGCCGACGCCGACTTACGATGTGGTCCAAAGCCCGGAACTCGACACGTTACGGCCCATGGGCCCCAGTTCTGCAAGCACCGTATCGTTTTATCAATAAATCTCCAAAAAGGCAGATTTAGCCCATATCTCGTGATTCCTGTTCAAACGCTCATCCAACGACGTCGCACTCATCGTTTCAGAGCCTAAACGGTGGTGGAAAGCTTGTAGAGTTGTAGACGTCAAAACCTCGGATGCTTATGTCATGATGACTTCACATCGAAAAGTGGTGACGTGGCTCACCGCCAGTACGTGCTCAACCAATGAGATTTGAGCACGACCTCTGAAAGAGATGATACTTGCTCTACAAGGGTATGCTGACTTATAGTCCGTAAAATCATTCGACTCAAATTAATTAGTAATGAGAAAAGATTTATAAAATTCATATTATATGTAACGTACCAATGTGAGACTTTATATTTGATAAAATTTATATCTCTCATCGCTCTTTTCACGTGTGGCCAGCGGCAGAATCAAAATTTTAACCTAGGGGTTGCTATTCACGACTCTCAATTTTAAGGAACTTTTCTGTTCTAGTGAAAAAAAGAATTATTCATAAGCAACTAAAATTGATTAGTTTAAACTGAGATACCTTATGTCAGTCTAACGAAATTAGGAGTTGAATCTGTACTAGTATCTAGAATTCACCTCAAAACACTAACAAACCTACAAACATATTTTCAGTATCAATCCAATAATCTAATTAAGTCCTATACTACACCAACAAACAAAATTGATTCGTTTAATGGACAATCTTAAACCAATTAGGGGACATTAGGCTCAACAATCCATATCTCAATCAACAATCCAATTAAGTCACATATCCGATATCTCAATCCCCAATCCATATCTCAATCAACAATCCAATTATGTCACGTATCCGATATCTCAATCCAATTAAGTCACATCCTCAATGAACAATCTCAATTCTCATATGCTTAATTTAATAATCTAAAATGCACAATTAACCACCTAAAATCATCAATTAATGCTCAAATGAAAAAAAAGTTGATCAAAATGCATACCTCAGGGCTTAGGCAGTTGACCAGTACAGCGTTGTCGTCGCCGGTGATGGGTTCTTGGCCGCCGGTGGAGTGAAGAAGACTAGAATCGCCAATATGCTAATCGTGAGTCCTTGAATCGTCATCTCTTTCCACAAGAAGCAAACGTGGATGGTCGATTCACCGTTTGGTTCGCGGCCGCCGGCCAATGCTAACACAGAAAGAGACTTTGTCGTCGTTGGTGGCGTGGTGAGGTCGTCACTCGTCAGAAATCAGAATACAACGTGGCCGCCGCCAGGTGCCCGATGGGCTTCGTAATCGCCAGTTGTCAGACTCAGCCCTAGATCTAGGTAGATCTTCGTGAATCACTTCGTGGTGGTGGGCTCTTTGCCTCCGTCTACGATTTACCGGAGATCGGAGTGGCCGAATGGCCTGAGTTAGTGTCTTGGTGACTGTTGAGGGCCGCCGATCGCGCGCGCGTAGCCCGACTAATGTTTGATCTTATCTATCACCTGACTAATTTTTGATTGGACCTAGCACGTAGAGAAATAGACTGTTATTGTAGAAGAAATAACTTTTTAATTATTTACTGAACTTGGATCTAACAGTTCTAATACAATATGTAAACATTCAACTTAAAATCAATTGGTAATATGGGGTGAGGCCAACAAAACTTTTATATTAAAGTATTATTTGTTAGTTACCTAATATGAAATTTTATACCCGACGTGGGATTTACATATCTCAACATAGTCGATGTGCGACTTCAATGTCGCCTCAAGTATAGGGACAAAATTCAATTTATAGTCGATGCGTGGCTTTAATAATTTCTCACACACGGTGAATTTTTTTGATGATTCTGAGTTATGATTGCTGATTTGTGTAAAACATACCGTCAACCCAAAGGCGGGGCATAAATCCGAAGACAATGAGGCACTGTCAAGATTAAATTTAGCTCGAATATACCATGATAGAACTCGATGTTCAATTAGATATAGACGTGAGGCTTTAACATATGTATGTATTATCGTCGATCTCCAAGTATAAAAGTACCCAATTCGCTAGCGTTAGAGCACGCTTTTGAGTATCTTATTATTGTATGCCCCAAATTTTCAGCTGAACACTTCACATATGTACCTATCAGTACTTTTGTCCTTGGATGGCCAAGAAGAAAGTAGAAGTTGGTCCATGTGCCATGTTTGAAATTGAGGCGTGGAGTGCCTAGCTTGATGAGACGTGACGCACGATAATTATCCCAAACAAGAATGGCAAAAAAAAGTTATGGAATTTCGCCAATCAAACTGATGCATCTGGTCCCTTTCCGCCCTCTCTGGTGTGTTGGTTTCTTATCCATGGACGATGCGTCTGGCCTTTGGGAAGTCCGTCGTGGCCTTGTCTTTTATCTCCTTCTTGGTTGGTCGGTTCGTTGAATTGAATTATACCATGAAAGAATATTATTTTTTCTGTTCCACGTATATATTGATCATATTTTTTTAACCTTCTCACAAGTATTACTTACTTTCTAAAATAAGAAACATTTTTGTAGGTATTTATATATTTTTTATTCAATTTTTTTTGCACATTTAACTCTTTACCAACTCATTTTTTCTCTCCTACCTCTCCTTCTTACACTTTTTTTACTCCATTTTCTTTTCACATTTAACACTCCTTTGATTTATTTCCTCTCTCCTGGTCCCACCTTCTTCCCTTCGTCTCTTTAAAGGGTAAAATGAAAAATATATAATTTATGATCAATATCTAATTTGCGTGCAAAAAAAAAGTGATTAAAGTATGTTGGACGAAGGGAGTAGAAGGATATGCAGATTGCATTGTATTGTTTTTATCAGGTGCCTTGGTTTTCTTTTTTGTGGTTCGTAAATTTTTTGGGATCATATCACAAATTAAAGTTTCACGTCGACTATACATAGATGGCTCGAGTTTTAGATTTGGTGGGCTCTTCCGTCTTTTGAGCATGCTTATGAGTTGAATACAAAACTTTAACATAGTAATAGATTATGCTTGGCTCGTACCGAGATTTAACAGTAAGATTGGCTTAAGGGTACTTACATGAACTTGTTCTTCTTCTTTTGCCACATGACAAATGCTCCTAAAAGGTTCAATCTGAACGAGAGAAGCAATATCGGTCTTTAAATAGGATTTTCTAAGGCATTTTGGTTCAACAAGATCTGTTGGCAAGCATATTTCGTCGTGCCTTTCATGTTTAGTTGTTAAAACTAACAAGATCTAATTAATTTAATTCTTAACCTAGAAAAAAACAAAATTAGTGGCTAAACATTGAAAAGTGATATCGATAATTGAAGCGAAGCATACAAATTCAGAAAATGAATACATGAAAGTATTGTATGTATTTTCACGAAATATTTAAGGTTAAAATGAAACTATAACCATAACTATGAGAATGAAACGTGAAAGTAGCGGATGCCATGCTCATTGCTCTACATAATTCAAAAAATCTCTTTAGAAACTTAAGTTGTTAAAGAATGAGTCCAATATGGAGAGACAAACTAATGAGATCTATCAAAGTACACCATCACCAAGTGAACAAATCAACAAGGTGCAATTTACATTATTATGAAGGTGAAACAGATATATTAGCGAGAAGATATGAATCCACGGCACTGCACAATGGGAGCTTTGATATCAATTTGTTAACATATGCTATGAGTACTTGTTGATCTTTACCTAAGATTCATCCACCAGGACGTTTGTGAAATGTGGTGATGACCAAAAACCTACGAGAACCTCTAATCAACTTACGATGCGAGCATGATAATAAAGAGCCTTAACACGAAGACAAGAATAAAAAGTCATGATCTTAATTACGGCATGAGAATAAAATAAAAATAATAAAATATTGGGTCAGACGCAAATATTATATTTAACTCAAAAGGGTGCTCATAAAAACAAGACAGCGTATCTCAATACACCACGAGCGACGGACGGTAGATATGGAGAAGCGCATTTATTCATTCGATTGAACAACGCTGCACGAAGAATTCATAAACCTAAACAGGAAAAGAGCGTGCTGGCTGTCGAACGAGAGGATCCCAGTTTCCAATTTCAACGTGGAATGCTTCTGAAGAAAAGGTATGGTCTGGACTTTGGACCCAGGTCGGTTTTGATAGACTCGTCCAACTCCCATCTCCGGACTTGAATTCAAACTTTGTAGAGCTTCCTTGGACTTTTGGAACCCACCGTTAT
Source organism: Escallonia herrerae (assembly GCA_033070095.1). NCBI lineage: Eukaryota > Viridiplantae > Streptophyta > Magnoliopsida > Escalloniales > Escalloniaceae > Escallonia > Escallonia herrerae. The sequence continues at coordinate 145,943 of JAVXUP010001091.1, forward strand.
TGCGCTCTTCGCATGATTGCTCAGAGGTGCGTTTTCATTTGGTAGGTAGCCAGGCTTAGTTAACCCTGGATTAGGGTAAGTTGACCCTTTGCATGTGTGGGCTTTGAGCTGTGCCAACCACATAATTCTGTGCTGGCGGCATCCCTTGATTGATGATGCTCACAAGTCCAATCTGGTCATCTAATTAAAGGTCTAATCTCTGCCTTAAAGCCATCCCCGAGGCATTGCATGCGAATAAGATTTATCAAAATTACAACAATCTCAAACAAAAAAAATGAATAATTATATGTTTTGAAGTCATAATAAGTTCAACAAAATTTTAAGGGAAGTAATTTGATGAACATATCCATTCAACCCGTAAAAGTTAATATTGTAATTTTCTTCTTCCCTTTTCTCTTTTAGGAGGTGAAAGGAAAATTTCTGAAAAAGTAGATGCTGCAAATAGGCAAAGCAAAAAATAAAAATAAAATTTTTTATTAATCGTATTAGATTCAAGAAAATGTTAGATTTATTACTGAGAAGCGGTTTGACTTTTTGCTAAAGCAAAGTGTGTATTGATATGATTGAGCACCTGTTTCTGAAATTGTATATTATTTTGGCAAAAAATTTATAAATTTTGTCATTACGGCTAGCCAAAAATGTTTGAGTAAAGCAAACCCGATATAAGCCATTGAATAAAATAAGTTTAATTTAACTTCGTACCTTTGACTAAAGATTCAAAAGTCAATCCTTAGGCAATGAAATGGTAAAAAAGCCGATAAATCAGTATAAATTGTAAAATCATCTTCCTTTAAACTTTTATTATATATAACTAATAACACTAATATTAACCCTACGCAACTCAGGGAAATTGATGTAGAAAAGAACATACACAGTGTTTTTATATAATAGATGGTAAGAAAATTACAAAAATGCAATGCTTGCCATATCGTTTGTGAGAAATTCCATACAGCATATATGTCTTTATTTGTAGGAAGATACAGATTTCATTTCGCATATGTGCCTGCATCTGAAGTTATTTTTATTGTAGGATATAAGATATTGCAGTGTAATACTAGTTAAAATATAAATCACGGCATTAAACAAATGGCCAAAAAAATAATTAAATGCATGGAAGTGGTCCACAATTTAAGCATGATATCTTTGTAATCTTTTGCGCAACCTAAAAGCTTGTTACAATAGCAACCACAAAGGATTAAAAGGTGAAAATGAAAGTACATCAAATTGTATAAAGCCACCTAAGTACGTCACATAAGAAAAGAAGTATAATATGACATATTAAAAATTCTTTTTTTTTCAAAGATAGGAATGTTTAATCCAATTAAATACTCAAAAGAATGAGAAAAAAATCAATTAAATAGAAAAATCTATACTTGCTTTGAGTTGAATCTGCATATAATAGAAACTAAAGCAAAAAAGATTGGTATGAGGAGCTGCTAAAATTTGCAATAAGAAAATAAATGTAAAATTTTATCATTGTATTTTGAAGATGCTACGAAAACCAACAATGTACTTTTTTTGAAAAATCAATGTCAATTCCTGGAATTTTTCAATATTAGCAAACGACATCCTCGATCATAAAAAAAAACTAAAAAATATCATGAATAACTAAAAACAAATCTAAAAGAAAATTAATTACTATAAACAGAAAAAGTGAATATAGGTATTAGAGGTAATTTGGCGTGGGACTATGCGACTACTTAGGGACATATCTTTTATAGGCTGAAAGAGAGAGAAATCAAGAGGCATTTTATAATAATTTTATTTGAATATTGAATTAACACTAAGGATGACAATCGTATAATTAATTAGATGGGAGAGAGAAACTTTTAAGCAAATTTGCTCCAAAAGTTTAGGCTAAACAAGTGGGCGTGAGAGAGGCAATCAAGGCCTTTAAAAAAAGAGGAATGCAATTAGTTGATAAGGTAGGACGAGATAAGTTGTAATATAAACCATTAATGTATATAAAGAGGTAATTATGTAACAAAAGTAGATGATTTTGCAGCAAATGAGGAATTCAAATAAGTTGATAAATGAGAAAAACGTGTGACAAAAAAGGAAAAACAAAACCTATTAAATTAAATCTTTTTATTCATATGGCAAAAGGAAAGGGTGTCCACGTAGGCGGTGATGTGGACATTTTTTTCTCAGTTTCGGCTTTCATATATATATATATATATATATATATATATATATATATATATATATATATATATATTACTTATGAATGTTCAATCATTTGACATCAAGAGTCATCTATATTTATATTATATGTAAAGAAAAAAATATAATTTGATGTAATATTTTTTTGGTGCTACATATAACTATCCATCTATAATGATCACAAGTGGCATTCTATAATTTTTTATTAAAAAATTCACAAAATAAAAGTTTAAAAATGAATAACTACTGTTAGTTTTTATAATGTACAATTTATTTACCAAATGTGATAATAGATATTTATACACGAAGATTTTATATTATTAATTTTATTTTTACACACGCATGTCACGGCAATTTGATTGTTGATAAAATGGTTACTATGAGTGAGACTTGGCAGAATTTCATATTTCCTGTAAAGTTCATTGGACTTAGGCCCCATTTGACATGACTTTTTTTTTTTCAATTTTGGAAACTGAAAAAAATAAACGCATTTGGTAATCAATTTTCGTTTTTTATTTCCTTCAGTTTTGAAAATCAGTTTTTACTGCCAAAATTATTTTTGAAAAAAATCCAAAAACGACCGCCGTCACGCCCCACCACCGTCATCACAAAGTTTTTTTTTAAAAACTGGGTTATCAAACACCCACTTGTTTTTGTAAAAAAAAATAAATAAACTGCTCTTTATTTTTATTTTTTTTGAAACTGAAAAACAAAACTGAAAGTGTTGTCAAATAAAGTTTTAATTCATTTGATAGTTTATCGGGCATTTATATACATGGAGGGTGACTCATTTGAAGAGTTTCTTTCTTCATTTTTTTTCCTTCTAAATCTAATTAGACTTAATTCTATTGAAAGTTCATCTGAGGTTGGACCGTAACCTCGAGGATAGCCACTTTGAAGAGCTTCTTTCTTCATAATTTTTTACCCAAGTTTTCATTTTTTTTTGTTTCTAAAGTTAATTATATCTAATTCTTTTGTCCGCAGTTACATAAACCTCGAGGGTAGTCGGCGTTAAGAGCTTATTTCTTAATAATTTTTTTTTTTTTGTTATGAAACTAATAGACTTGGTGTTCTTTTGTTAGTCCATCGGCAGTTATATAGGCCTAAAACCTTGAGGCCAGCGCCTGAAGAGTCTCTTTCTTCGTAAATAATCTTGCATGGCGGCCTATCCTCTGAAAGTTTGTCCTTTGATATGGGCTTAAGGCCCATTGTATTCTATTTAACGGACTTTGACTTGAGATGAAGGTGGACTATGAAATGAGGGAGCTCAAAGGCCTTCAAACGTATGGGCCAGAATTTGAAAAATCAAACAATCAAAAGTAGCCTTCGCAGGCCCAAAATGTGTTCATAATTTTAATAATCAGATGATCAAGACCATATTGCCTGGCCCAAGGTGTATTCAAAAGGATGAAGACCAAACCAAACACATTGAAAATATGGAGAACGATTTCAAGAGATAAAAAAGTTGTTCAATAGAAAGATCACAAAATAGGATCAAGACTAAATAAAATGTATTGAGACAGGGATCGAGAACTTTTTAAGAAATAGAAAAGCTGTACAATGGAAAGTTCAAAAAAGACTTCTATTTAAGGGTTACCTCCCTTAAAAAAGACTATCGTACTAGCTACCTGATCCACGTTCTTAGATGGTCGAAGCTTCTGATCTAAAAAAATTTACGTCCTCCGTCTTACATAAATTTATCATATATTTCTTTTTGGGTTGTCCTACAAAAATTGCCCACTTTCAAAATTAAGAAGATTCTGTAGGTATTTTTATATATTTACCCTTTTAAAAAAAATTATTCTATTTCTCTCTCAACGTTTAACTCTCCATCAACTAATTTTTTTTCTTCTGGTCTACTTTCTCATTCATTTCTCTTTCTATGTTTAACACTCCACTAACTCATTTTATCTCTTCTGACCTACTTTCTTATTCATTTCTCTCTCTACATTTAACACTTTACTAACTCATGTTCTCTCTCCTAACCCACTTTTCATCCCCATACACATGAAATATATCACTTAAATCCTTAATTTGCGTACAAAAAAAAATTGATCAAATTATGTGGGACGGATGGAGTAATATTTGAACATATATACCATGCAATTGCCTTTGTATGAGAAACCCATGATGGTCAGGTATATTTGTATCAAGGTAATCAATCATTTGATCAAACATAATGCGTGTGATCTATTAAATGTCTCACATGCCGCGTTTCGCCTAAATTGTACGAACCACGTGTCACATTTCGCCTAAATTGATTGAAAGTTTGCTTTCAAATGCAAAAAAGTACGGTAACTAACTTGAAGAAAAGCAACATATCTCGTCACGCTCCGTCATTGACCTGTTCCTTATAACCCATATGGTGGAACAAAGTCGAAGGTCTCATAGCTAGAGTTGTATATGAACCAAGTTCGAACTAAACATGGGTGTCTTCGAACTCAGTTCGTTTAAGTTTTGGTATGTTCGAGCTCTGCTCGAGTTCATCATCGATGTTCAAACTCAGCTCGAATTCGTGACTGTAAAATTCGGGCATGACTCGTTTAACAATACGAGTCGAACTCGAGTTCGGAAACTCGCTCCGTGTACATGTTCAACTTCTAACCAAATCCTTAAATATTGCAAAAAAAATCCTCAAATCCCTCAATCTAATAAAGTTATAATGAATCGAAAACAATTTTACAGAAAAATACAAGGAGGGATGCAGAATGAAAAACACTACAAAAAGAGATAATGAAAGACAGAAAACAGGATGATGCATCCGCTGGGGAGGGGATGATGACGGCGCCAAAGGCAGGCGATTATGACATCATAGGCCAGCGAAGCTGCATCACTAATTGCGGATCCTTGGGCATCGGTGGTTGAATATATATGAAAAGGGCTCGGTTAGAGTAGCTCGATTTTCTTCTGTTGCTCTTGTAAAAACAATTGCCCTGTTCCTCAGGATGGATCGAAACTGAGAATAATTGGCGTAGTAACCGTGATGTGTATTTGTGAAGAGGGAGAAAGGCTATGTGCAATTTGTGAGGCGTGTGTGTTTTTGTGTGTATGCATGTGCGAAAGAGAGACGAGGGAGGGAATGAGAGAGCAGAGTGTGGCTGTTTGTGGTATACTAATTTGTGATCGATTAGGTTTAGGTTCTAGTTTATATAGTTAGGGTTTCTTAGATGTTGGGCTTCACGTATTGGGTTATTAGGGGTCGGACTTATGCATATATAATCCTATGGGCTTTATGTTTATAAGTGGGCTTGGAGTTTTGGGCTAATCGACTTTAAGGCCTCCAGATGTAAACATTAATTTATACGATTTATATAAATGTTAATTATTTAAAATATATTACAATTAATTTATTGTTCAGACGAGTTATTAGTGAACACGTTTTTATATTTTGGAGTGTTCATATTTGACTCGTTTAATAAACGAGTTCTAAAAATTATTCATATTCGCTTCATATATTATACGAACGAATATGAACAAACTTACGGAAGACGAACCACGAGTCTTTCACGAAGAGCTCGATTCATTTTCGGCCTGTTAATGGCCCGGGTCTGTTGAGACTTTCCACCTATCACTGAAGTAGCCGTGAAGAATCCGATTCTCATATAATATAATTCAACTAAAATAGAGAATCAGTGAAATAAGATCCGAGTCTTGCAGCTCGACTGGAGCAGCAACGATTTTTTTTTGAAAAATAGAGGGGTTTTTAGTCTTTGTATGTCAACTTCCCAGTACAGAGGTCTTTAGATTCTCTACTTGAAAATTGGACAACTCAAGTCCACGCCCAGATTTTATCGGCCCCTCCGTCTTTAGTATGATCTTTGTGGGTATGTCAAAATGGTTGCACAAGCCCTAGAGTTTTGGCTCATACCTTCCAGATTATTTACCAGTCGCTTTCGTCTTCAAGGTTAGCAAATGCCCTTTATCTTTTTTGACCTATAAATATTTTGAGCATTGTTCTTTATGCACAATCTTGCCTTTTTACATCAAGATTTGTAAATTTTCATCTTTCGTCTCATGTAGCTTGACCCAAGTGGGTGTATAGGTAAAGATGATGGTAAAAACTATCGTGGCGACTTTATTTCTATATATAGTCATTGTTCATGGTGCTGGTACTGATTTGGAGGTAATAATGAAGGATAATATTGTTTGTTTTGTGAAATCTATGAGATAGATTATAAATGATGATTATGGTTACTTATATGTGCTGGATTCTAAATTTAGGTCAAAGGAACTAAAAAATCTCCCTCGATATCGAACCAAAAAGAAAGTTTGGATGGTAAAACTGGTCGGTTGGAATTAGCTTCTACGAAAGTGGAGCCAGTGAAGGAGGGGGGAAAGCAAGGAGTTGGATCAACTGAGAAATCTAATTTGGACAAGCGCACGTCAAGCGAGCATGTTAAGGGAAAAGATGCTCAGAATTTGCAAACTAAGGAGGATCCTACTAAGCAAGCAGTGTCAAAAGAAGCACAGAATGCACAGACAAATACACACAGTGTTGCAAAGAAAGGTCCTAAGGAAAAGGCAAATGAAGGATCAGAAAATAAAGAAGTGTCTGAAGGAGGGAAATCGCTGGCCGTGAAGAAGGGGAGCTATCAGAGTGAAGAATGTGATTCTTCTAATAGTTGCACGGATGAGAAGAACGCTTTTGTTGCATGCTTGAAAGTCCCAGGAAACGGTATGCTATTCACTTCCTCTAAGTATGTATTTTCTTGGTCATTCTATAAATCTCACCTGCACAAAGTTGTAAAGACATAGCTAATATGGTAAGTAGGATTAATCTGTATTGGCACTGTTCAGCATATTCAAAAATACAAAGGGGCAAGGGCAGACCTCCAATCAAAGATACACGAGTTCGTGCCAATTGGTCATTTCCATAAACGAGCATATCAATGTAGCCCAGGGTTACCATACAAACGTAACTGGATGGTGCTTAGATCTTGTTGCGACCGCTCCCTTGGATGATGCAGCAAAAGAACAAAATGGAGTGAATCATTTAGAAAAAGTTGCTTCTTGATGGGCCATGTAATCCTTTGAGGCTAGAGTCACTTGCGTGTGTTCTATCTGATTATATTAAGTCTCAGAAACTAGAATCTAGTCTCAAAAAGGCCCACTGGGCATGGTCTTGTATCCTTCCTACTTCTGTTCTGGTCTTTACTCCATAAATCTTGTGGCAGTTTTTGGGCCTGAGCTTCTACCATTTTCTTATACAGGAGCACTTGCTAGGAACTGTAATCGCCCAGACTCGGTTGTGCTATTGAGTCTTGAGAAGGGAGATATGACACCTTTTTAACCAAGAGTCCTTTTAGAGCTTGTTCCATAGGTAAGGATGCAAATGGGTCGGCAATGGTTAACTCATCGCAACCCAATGGTTATTGGGAAAGCAGAAGGAAAACACGTTTACCATCCAAGGCCCAAGAAAACACATTGACCGACTTGTTTAGTCTGGACATTATACGTCGAAAGAATTGAATATGGTGGGACAGTGCTGTTGTCATTTACTGGTATAAAGGGTTGATTCTCAATTACATGGGCTGGAAAGGAATTGAATCTTAGTGGGATAAATCTAACTACGTGATTCATGGCGGACGAGATCTTTTTGCTAGCTCTATAGCTATCCTTTTAGATATCTATAGTTTTCATAAGCCTTTTATCCCTTACTCCCTTGCAGTTAGCAATCTCAAGCCCAAGAACAAAGGGTTTTCCCTTGGTTAAGTGGTACGAGGATCCGTTTTCTCCTTTTCATCACTCTAAGGGACCATGATGCTAGGGGTCTTTTCTCGATTTAGTATCATAATCATCATCCAGCTACACAAGTCCTTTTCCTCGACTCTCCTATCAAAGCGCGCATTCTCTACTAATTCCTTTCAATGAAGTCCTTTCTGACTACTTCTTCCCAAGTTATCCTCAGTCTACCGCTACGGCCCTACCTCGTTTTACTTGGCACAGACTTCTTCTTACAGGGGCATCTACAAGCTTACTTTGGATATGACCTAACCATCTCAAGCAGTGTTCCGTCATCTTTCCTCCATTGGTGCCACCCCGGTTTGTTGCTGATGTCCTCATCTCTGTCCCTTCTTATGTGGCCAGACATCCACCTAAGCATACACATTTTGGCTACCCGACAACATTGCTGGCCTCAGATTCGTCCTTCATCCTTTCAAAGTTGAGAGGAATATGATGATCACACAACGCCCCAGAAACAGACTACCACTTTAGCCGACCTGCTACTGTTTTGTTGGCAACATCCTCATCAATCTCTCTCTCCTCATAGATCCTCGACTTAGCATTATGTTGCAAAAAGTTATATAATGCGTATTGTTGGAAGTTTTGGGTTATTTAGAATGCCAAAATATAGTGACACCTCTTCATCTCAAAGACATGGCTGACAGGGGCGGAGCTACAGATAGGACACCCTTGTTCACAAACTGGAGATTCAGGCTTCACTGATATATTATTAGGGGAGATGAGGAGGCAGATAATATGATTGCCATCATCATGAACATGATGAAGCTGTCCAAAGCCCCTATAAAGGAGCAGGATTGTCTAGGTAGCTGACTACCGGAGTAAACTTTGTCAGATTCCCAGACATGTACCACAAGAATATGCATTCAGAGAAGGAAGTTTGTGAATTTATATATTTGGCCGCTAAGTTAAAAGGATATGATCTTTACAATAAGCTAGTTACAAATAATTACTTATCAGGAAAAAAAGAACATAGTTAGATGAAAAAAACAACCTATAGGAAGGTGATGTTACAACAAAAAAAAAGAAATTTTAACGATATTGGTCAGGTTAAACATGTTGAGAGTGAAGACTTTGGCTTCTTGGTGAAAGACGAAAGATGATGATAGAAAGATGAGATTGCTTGCCTCTTGATAACTAAAAGCCATTTATGTAGCTTAGATGAAGAAGAATGTAGTAATTTAAGGAGACTACTGACTCTTCACAGGATACTGGTGTTGGAAGTGAATACTGCTCTAAAGATATTGCGTGTTCAAATAGTTCTAGGACCATATGGCAAACCCATCGAGGTCTGGTTAGTGTCATTTAAAGCGATTAATAAGATCCTTGTTGAGCAGTATAGGAGATAAGCTGATGGTATTTGGCTTTATAGGGGATTACTATGGTAAGGGATAGCATGAAGGAACATGATAACTTATGCTTTAAGAGACATGGCTTCACACAATGCTACATGGAAAAGGACTCATGGAACCAGGGCTGCTATAGGGGGGATAAGGCTTTATTGAGTTGAATTCAGTATATCTGCTGCTTTAACCCGAAATAGCTCACAACACCACACCACCAAGTAGCCACTAAGATTTGTCAAGTACTGCATTACATCTAAGCCACACAATCCCGTGTATAGTTGTTCACGGTTTGTTTCATTGGGACAAAACAAAAATGTTCTTTTCTGGGCACACCAATCACGTGTTTAGAAAGTGTTATTTTCAAATCATACCTTTTGCATTTTTCTGGTGGCTACATGTTTGATTCTGGAATACAACTGAACCTATTATTATTCAAATTTGTGTTGTTTTTCAGTTTAAGTTTAAGGATAGTGTCTTGTTATTTTCCAGAATCTCCAGAGTTTTTACTTCTAATTCAGAACAAGGGAAAGGACCCTCTTACTGTGAAGATTTCTGCTCCTACTTTTGTACGGCCAGAGAAAACGCAAGTTCAACTTCAAGGAAAAGAAGGCAAACAGGTAATAAGTATGTATATAGTAGTTTGACAGAACAAGCTCTTATCAGACTATTTTCCTTACATCACGCCTGTTCTGGTCTTGCCAATGCTATTACTTCCTTTTTCCAAATATTTTTATGAATACGCTTTTTTGATGAGAGATATGAACAAGAAGTTTATAGCTAATGACAGTTAACTTTACAGAAAGATCACAATCTCAAGAAGATAAGATGAATTATAATGGATTTTATCTGCATTTGAACTTTCAACGAAAGAACAATCTAGAGGAAACCACATCCGTGCCTGGGCAACAATTTGCGTATGCATGATTTCATTGGGATTTTTGCATGTATGAGAGAAAGTGAACTTGAAAGAAAGTAAAAGTTGTTCCATGGTGGCTAAACTAGTATGACGCTTATGTGACCTGTGGATTATTAGATGATTGTCAACAGCAGAGAAAGCTAATTTTTTTGGCATTATTCATATTTTTTGTGTTGCACTTCAGTGCTGCGTTGGAGTATTAGATGACTGTCAACAGCAGGGGAAACTAATTCTCTGAGGCCACTAAAATACAAGTAAAAAGCTACAGTGCTCATGCTCTCTGGGCTCAATGAGAGTTGAGGGAAATTCTGTGCGTGTAAGCGTATGCGTCTTCACGTTAATCCTGTGAACCGGTTGGAGGGATGGAGAAATGGAAGGGTAGGAAAGGTAGGAGTATTGCTACTAATACGAAGGATTAAAGGGAGGGTCTTTAGCTAATTTTAGCGTTATACCTTTTACAAATAAGCAAGATGGTTGTCACTCATTTGTTCCATTGCTGTCTTCTCCAACCAGAGGAAGGAAACCTTAACTCCTTCTTCCCCTTCAACCAAACGAAGACATCATCCTTGGATAAAGTTTGCATAATCTTGATGTGATTCGCCTCTGGGGATTATACTGAAAATTCAAAGTTTGGAGAGGAAGACGTCGGAACTGGCCGATGTTCAATGCATAAAGTGTGCCACAGGCATTATCTTTTGATGCAAGTCATGTTTAGTTTGGAGGAAGACATGCTATCGGTGGATGGACAGCTGGACAAAGGCCACAACCAAGTCTATGAGACCATTAGCTGGGACTTAAAAACTGAAAATATACAGAAACTTATGTGAATTGTATTTAAGTAGCTTTACCTGTAATTACAGGACTTACCTGTATCATTGGTACTTAAATTTCTGATGTTTTTGAGTCAAATAAGGATTTCCTAACTGGGAAGGGTCACTTCTTGAGAAATTATTATTAGCAACTTTGGCACTGTTGGGACATTATTGAGTGTGGGTTGTAGGTGGAATGCACCTTTTCCATGTACATTTTGTTGTTTTCCCCCCTTGATGCTTCCATTGTATCTCTCTCTCCTTATTTTTTTTCTGCTTCCGTAATTAATTTTCTTGAAAAGAATATATGCCAAGAAAAGAAAGAATTTCTCCAATATACTAAATGCCTAAAAGAGGACATGATTTGTATACGGTAACACGAGTTTAGATAGGAAGAGTGGAATAAGGCGATTCTTGTTTTGACCTTAATCGAAGAAAGATAAGTTGAGATTAAATATTCTTGGCCTAGTCCACTGACCTTTTTGACCGCATGGTGGCATCAGTCCGAGAGTTGGATAAATTACTGAATCCAGTTGCATTCTCTCCTTTAAGTTCAACACTGTGTTCGGTGTGGTAATATACTAGGTTCGTCACTTATGGTTGACATTATCAATTGGTGAGCTACAATATCACCAAGGGTTTAGATGAGATAAAAGAAAGATACGTGTACCTCAAGTAAAAGCAAAAAGCAGCAATTCAGTGGTCGAAACAACTTAGGGAAATTGAGAGAATAGAGAGAAATAAAGAGGAGGAAGGGTGTATTTTGATACACACCCTTCAATGCTTTTTGCACCTTATTTGTTGATCAAAAGTGCTTTAGGGACATCTTTCAAGCCATTCTGATGCAAGTGACATGTATACAAGAGTGAGACGGTATGAATTTAGCCCTCACCAAAAACAACTATAAAGTCAGACCAGTAAAACTCGGAGATGAATGGACATTGGTCTCGCCAATCAGATCTCAGAGTGAAATATGTTCTTCCTAGAAGTGATCTAACTGATTTATCCTAGTCGTGAACTAATGCTACACGAGAATGCACATCTTTGTGATGCCTTTTTTATGTTTTGCACCAATTTTTGTGATGGCAATTTAGAGACAGCTGGTTGTTCCAACTCATTATAAGTAGACATGTGACCTATTGCATATGCCACCTTCTGTTCCATAGTGAAGTCTTTCTTCGAATAACATTTCATGGACAATTTCTCAAATATATATTTCACCAAACTCAAAGTGAGACGTGTGAAATTGTGAATGACTATATGAAGTCCTTCTCTAATGGATTTTCTAATAGTAGAACTGAACTCAAGTTTCTGGACTATGTCTAAGAGACTCAAAATTGGAACGGTAGGAGTCATATATCCTGTTTGTTTGGTTTTGTTTCCAGCCAAATAGGCCTGTTTTGAGATTTGTTTTGACCTTTAAAAGTGGAATTTGACTAGAACTTTGGGATATGCAGGTTAAGGTTTCTATCAGAAATGGCGGAACAGACAACTTGATCAATTTAGCAGCAGACAGTGGCAATTGTAGTCTTGATATTAAGGATCTGATTGCAGAGAGTTACAGGAAGGAAGCTGGGTATGCCTCTAACTCGACAGGCATCCCTTTCAAGCGAACTCCTGTTGCAGTAGTCATCTTCCTTGTTGCTACATTAGTGGTAGTGGCATCAATTTTGGTGTTTGTGAAGTGTTGGCAGTTCAGTGTGGGCAGAAGTGGATCTAATAAATATCAAAAGCTAGACATGGAGCTTCCGGTAACAGCTGGAGGTAAAAAAGAGTCCGATGTTTCTGATGTTGGGTGGGATGACAGTTGGGGGGACAATTGGGACGACGAGGAGGCACCCAGCACCCCCTCCATGCCTCTTACTCCAAGCTTCTCTACTAAAGGTATAGCCTCTAGACGAATCAATAAGGACGGTTGGAAAGATTAAATGCCTCGTTGGGGTTAACATGGCTAGTGTTGGGTGGCACGAAGACTGCAGTTAGTGGATAAAAGTGATGGCAGGGCGGAAAGACAATCATGATGTTTTTGTTGTTTAGAGTCGTAGGTGCCTTTGCTCGTATGTAGTTTCATAGTAGCAGCGGTTCTTGGAACATATATACTGATGGTTCCAACTTTGGTGCGATCAAATGTTTACCTCCACTTGGCCAACATTCGTGACTCCCGCTGGTGAACCCTGTACTGATCCCTCATTGGCGCGAGTGTAACGCACATTGCACCACATCTTCTCCTAGATGGATTGCTCTTAAATTTCGAGCTATATGAAGTCACTCTGCTTCCTCTGTTTATGTGAACATTTTAACCAAAATTGACCTTAAATTTTGTGCACTGTCCAATCTCATCTGCAGTCCTCGAGGAGTATATAACGCTTTCCACATACATGGGCTGGAACAAATTTCCTCATCCTAGGAAAAGAGTTGCCCAACTCACGCGGACTGGTCCATATCACCATTCGAGCTGTCCAGGAGAGAGAGTTTAATTCGGATTGATGTGGATTCTCCCCGTTTTCTCGTAATATAATCCGACCAAAATGTTACAATCATTCATATCAATTTCCAATTACATGCATGTGGGTATGTAGCACAAAGGGTGGCAAGGCTGTAAAATGAACCAAGCTGCTTAAGTTCGGTTTGTGTTAGCTCGTTCAGAGGCTCGTCCAAGATCGGTTCTAGAGAATAAGGCGCTGAGCTTTGACATTTCTTATTAACGCTTGTTAATGGTTAAGTTCAGGTTTTATAAACAAACAACTTATGTAATGATATGAAGTCGAGTGTTTGACATATAGTTTCATAAGTAAAATGAACCAAATATGAAAATATGATCTAAAGTTCGTCGAATAAACGCTAGCATTGACTTGCAAATGTTCTTGCAAGAACTCACCGGGACAAAATATTTTCTACAATAAAAAGACTTGCCGGTTATTTCAACAAAGAAGCAATAATTCCTGATTTTTTGAAAAATAGATAAAAAAGAAAAAGCGTGCAGCCAATACATTGGTGGTTAGGGGCATGTGAGTGGGTGCTATAAGAGGCGCGACGTGTTCAATACTGATTGGATAGCCCGTGACGGAGGCACGTGCAGTTGTGTTTCCTTTTTTGCAATCACGTGGTGGGTCCACCGGGAGTGTCATATCTGCACGAGCTATCACATGACCAAGATTTTAATGCCCAGCTCAACGACGCCACACGAGTCTTGTTTCCGTCCGGACGTCAGATCACCGTTAAATGCGATTGTTTGATGGCTTCGTGGACCCACCCACGACGTGATTATTGGGGGGCCAACGGCTGAGATCTTTCGTACATGGCTGAGTTAACGTATTCTCGTCTTCATCTTTGCCCATCAGCACCGGTTTTTGTCCGCCGACGTTGGCGAATTATTGCAAATTCTTTTAAACATTGAAGTGATAAATCTATTCATGGCATCAAAGGTTCAAATTTGAGGAAAATAAAATCCGGAAATGGTTGAGCTATGGAGCGCATCGAAACAGTAAGAAGTGAAAAATAACTCATTCTAACATGTCAGTTTTGATAAGTGTCACAACTTTTTTTTTTGTGAAGTGTCAACTTAATTGACACCTAAAAAAGACTAATTTTTTAACTAACGACCACGTCACTATGACGGTCGACTAACATAGCTGAAAAATACCATGCAACTGAATAGGTCTGTTAATGGGTTGGTTCTCTCTAAGTAAATGAATCCAAATTCTAGAAATATAATTTGTAATATAATAATAATAATAATAATAAAAAAGCGACACTAGCGGAAGAAAATAATTAAGAAAAAAGTAAAGAAAAGCAAAATTGTGAGACTAATGTGATAGTCTAATGGTAAATGCCTCGATCTTTCTTGTACAAGTCGTAAATTTGAGTCTCGTAGAGAAGGATACATGAATAAAAGAAATTCTAGCATCGCGATCAAGCACATCTATAGTACACTAAGCGGTAAAGGAAAGTGAAATTCAAATTTTACGTCGAAGCCGTTTCTAGCTCTCTTTAGATAGTTAAATGTTTTCGAGGCGTTATCGTACCGTGTCACCACAACTATAACCACAGAGCTCAAATGATTTGGGTGGCAGGATGCAGGAAACTCATATGCTACATTATGCTCAGAGGTGAAGTGTGGGCTCACCAATTTCTTTCGGGGGGGGGGGGGGGGGGGGGCGCAAACATAAATTCATCTCGGCAGGATGCAGAAACTCATATGCTGCATTATGCTCAGTGGTGAAGTATGGGCTCACCAATTTCTTTCTATTTTTGAAGGTCTTCTGATATTTAAAATCAGGAGCCAAAATTGCAAGCAAGACAACAGTGCCCACAACGCAGGTAAAGAACAAAAGGGTTGGGGCCGGAGATCCACTGCATTTGGTGGGAGCGTTATATCCCAGAGATTCTGGTGTCGGCTTTCTATGGCCTCTCTCTCTTCTCCGGTGCATAGAAGTGTACAAAGAAGCTTCGGATATTGTGCTTCTTTCTTTTATTTTGTGGGGCTCTATGTATCTCTCTGCCTCGGTCTTCCTGGACGCTCTCAGTCAGTGTCCCTTCTCTTTCCTTCCCTTAACTTCTGTGGAGCTGTGACTGATATATTTACCTAAAGGGCCTTAAACTTGCTTTCAATGGAGGATAAGTTTACGATAAAGCAACCTAATCCATAACATGGACGCTCCCCTTTTCTCTTTGTTCTCTCAACTGCAAAAAGTTCCATCCACTGCTTTGAAAAAGAACTCCATTCAAGCATAAGGTTTTTGGATTCCACTTCGCTCCAACACAATTTTGACATTTATAAGCTGTTGTTTTTGGTAGTTTATGTTTCTGAAGGGCGTACCTGCAGAGGAGGCCTTTCAAATGCAGCAAATAATATGTGTACTCTCTGTAAGTCGAGTACCCAATCAACATATATATATATTTGTAGGAAAAACAAACTCGTATGGTATAAGAACGGGCTCGATTCCATGTCGTGTATAGTCTCAACACTTGTCCTTACGCATTCACGAAATTTTCGGTGACCCCATATTTCGATCCGAATAAAGCGGCAAGTAAGGCTCGATAGATCATGAGATACGAAAATGGTCTAACTTTGACACCATATTATAGCCTGAAGTTCAATTCAAGAAAATATTTTATAAAACCGGTCAATATTCTCACATAAATTGAAAGTAAGACTTTACCAACAGAAAATCAAAATAGAACTTCGAAAAAAAAAAAAGTCACCCATCATATTGAAACTACGGTGTTGACAAAAAGCTATGAATCCAAGCATAACAACTTTGGTCATTCCAGCTTCAATATTTTGAACTTTAAGAATTCCTAGTACCAAAAGGAAAAAAAAAAAAAGAACTTAAGAGAACTTCCTATAGGCCCCATTTATTTTTTTCAGTTTTGAAAACTGAAAAAAATAAACGCGTTTGGAAACTATTTTTTTCAGTTAAAAAATAAGTTTTTAAATTAATGATGTTTTTAAAAACTCAAAAAATGAGTTTCAATTTTTTTTTAGACCACCACCACCCTCCCACTGCCGCCTGCCACCCCCATCGCTGGTAGCCACCTACGGTGACCATTGTCGGCCGCTCCACCACCGCAAACCACAAAAAAAAAAAAAATTCAAAATAAAAATTGGGTTATCAAATACTCACATATTTTTATAAAAAAAAATTAAAAATATTCTTTAATTTTTTTGAAAATTAAAAACTAAAAAAAAAAATTGTCAAGCAGGCCTTTTACCCACCCAGATTCCACTTTTCACATAGTGTCATTTGTTATTGGAGAGCTTCGTAAGGGCTACATGAAAAAGTTCAGGGCGCAGGGGCCACTCAAGAGGCCGCTTGTCTCTATCATAGCCTTGGCTGCGGAATTCCCAGGTCTCATCTTCATCTTTTTCATATAAAATGCGAAGCTCCTAGGCTTAAAAGTTGTGCATGCGCTTATTCAATGGAATGGCTAATTAAAGTCATCTTTTTTTTTTGTGGAGATAAGGCTCCTTTACTCATTTCACTTCAAAATTAACGTTCACAAACCTGTATAACATTCACCAATTTATACCAAATCATGCCAAATCAATAAAATGGGATCACAAAACCTAACGCCGGAGCACCTTAGTAGATAGAATTCATGCTAACACCGCTTATCTATATTCTTTGAATCGGAGGGACTAGGCTGCCAACTTGCCATACGAAATCAAATCCTTTCATGAATAAACTGCAGACTACCATTGACATTACTTTACTCTTGACAAAAAAATTCTACCGTTCCTCTCGTTCCAAGTACCATATTCTTGACTTAAAAAATTTTATTTCTAAATTGATGAATTCATAGCGGAAGGACTGGTTTTTATGCAAGCAAAACAACATTCAGCTGCAAATTTTTTTTCTTCCAAAACCTGAATATTGAGGACAATCTTGACCATACCATCATGATAATTCTGTTTGAACAGTTATTGATAACACATTTAGGAATGAAAATAGCGACAACAAGCACCCCGCCATTTTTTTTGTCTCAGAGTATAATTTAACGGACAAACTGAAATGAGATTAGAAGTCCTAATCACTAATTATTTTTCTAAGAAATGTCGTTAGTAATGGGGGGACTATGAAAAGGATGTAATGGCTAGAATACAATTTGCTATGTTAATACGTTCCAACGGATGGTGGTGGGGGTACTAAAGCGACATCGTCTAATTCAAACTTATAGATATATTTGTCGCAAAGATTGAAATGACATGGAATTAGATCTTGTTGTGGGTTTACAATAAACAATTCAAAACTCTTATACTAAATTATTAGCAGTCCATTAAAGGATGATAAGTTTGAACTTGGATTGTAACTAGAAGATAAAACCTCCTATTTGTTGATACTGATGACAACTAAATATGGTTAGTGTCAATTTCTTGGTAATGCTACAAAAGATTCTACTTCCTATTGTTGTAAAATGCTATCAACCAAATTTAGTAAGTATTAATTCTTGTTATACGAAGAATATAGCTAAAAAACTTTGTCAATATGAAAACATTTTGAACCATGAGCACGATTAAGGGATTGCTAGAAACATGCTAGACTTCGTTAGCATGGGTTAATACACAAATAATGGGTATGGTGTGGACTACAAAAAAATCTTTAATTTGGTGTAACGAGACATAAGAAATTTTCAAACAAAAGGGGATTAAAGTTTTGTTAGTTTCTTATCCATTCGTCGAGTTATCATGTCATTAAGTTCACCATCACATAAAAGTTTATTTTGTGGACTACTAAATGTTGGTTCTCACTTATTGCGGTCATGGCAATCACATGTACGAAGGAAATCTTCGTATTACATAATTAACCTAGTACACCTCAAAGCTAAGAAAAATGAGTAAAGTGTGGTGGGTAAGTGTGCTTGTTTACCCGACAAAAAAAAAAGTAGTATGTACAGTGTACTTGTACAGAAAGTCCACAACATTCTTATTAGTCATGTGTGACCATGTATTGACATAGCAATCCCTTGTTAGAAGTCTTGTAGAGGCCGTGAAATCTCTCGATCTCTCCTTACAAGTATCTCCGACGGAGTCATGGGGCTGTCTTGGATGATCGAGCGACTGGACACGCATTTTGATGTTCTTAGATGATGCCTGAACATCTAATCAAGTCAAGCATTAGATTAATCTCGGTAAGAAAAATTGATCCACAATTAAGTTTGGATCACTATCATGAAACTAAGTTTGGATCACTATCAGCGACGGTCATTCAAATGTTGCGAGGAAAAAGAATAAAAGATACAGAAAAACTATCATCCACCGTGCGCAAGTTATAAAACTACTAAATCTACGAGTCCTCGTTGCACTTGAACCATTTTCACGTGGGATCTTGTACAATTTGTTTCGAACTAACACAGTTGCTTTTTCAGTTGTGATAAAACCCACAAAGAGTTGACTTTCATTGATTTTATAGGGTACAAAGTTGGAACCAACACCTCGAGAGAATGCACAACGAAGTTATGTGAATATGCGCTCTTCAGATCGTCTGACTAGGAGACTCGGTGTCGTGATTAACGCCGAGGTTAATCCGAAATACTCGTAGTGTCCCAACAAAAAAAAAAATAATAACGACAAACAAAGGCAAGTCATGAAAGTGGAATATTAGGACGAAAAAGGCTCGCTAATCTGCCCCATAAAACGGTTACAGGCTGGTCCAAGCGTCATAATAATAGAGACGCAAAATCATAATCCGTCTAGTAGAACAAAAGGTGGTCTAGGCCGGCCGCGCCACATGCTGCCGTGATTGGCTCGCTAAATGGGCCCAACCTGGACCAGATATAGTATTATAACTCATCCTTGATTTGCGCCGGTTAGTGCCATCCTTAACTGAATGGGAATAATGGTGTTACAACATGCTCAAAGCCCATTTCGGATTTGTGTCACAGGATAGGGATAGGGGGAGCTAATTGGTTTGACCTCCACAACCTCAATGTTCTTCTTCTTCTTTTTTTTTTCTCTTTCTTTAAGCTTTGTTAAGGCCCCATGACATTACATAATTGTAAATGGCTTCTTCTTGGTATTAAAAAAAAAAGGAAAGAAAAAGAAAGGTCGCTGGAAGTGATTTGCATTCACGTTAATATTGTGTATCTTTTCAAGCAGACTAAATGCAAGAGTTACTTTATGGCAAATTAACGATCTTAGCCTGTATAATATATATATTAAACACCAGAGTTACGGTGACTGTTTTTACACTATAATAGGGATGCATTATTCGTAGTTCCGACATTCATAATGTGAGTAAAACAAGTAAGATACGGGGGGCTTAGCAAAGGAGAAGAATAATTCACATGATGTAGCAAAGCTCAAATGGCCTTTAAGGTCCCAGGAGATTATTTTCCACAAATAGTTGGTATACTTCAAGACTACATTATGGTAAATTTTGTTCTGATAATCTTCCATACATATCAACCATTGAATTGCTACACCAGTTCAACTATTCAACTTCATTAACTTGGTCTATGGAATCCTAAGGAGTGATATATACGGACCTTGATGAATAACCTCAAGGTCTTAAGTTCGAATCTCCATCTCTACCGCTTATATAAATTACAGTTCTGATTAACTCAAAAAAAAAAAATTAAGTCAAGGATTTCTAATGCCTCCATCAAACCAAATTAATTAAAAGAAGAAAAAAAAAACAAATACTCTTGGTGGTAACAATATGGTAAGTTAATGTCTTTTGTTTGTCCTCCCTGCGTCACTTGAAGCATATGAAAGGGTTTGCTTACCTGAAAGTTTTGTGGTGAACAAACAAAGGAGAGGGTATTTGGTAGGGGGGGAGGATAAAGGGTCTCCCGGCCATTAAAGGGGCTCATGTTCAATCATTTTCAACCATGGACATGCAGAGTATCGCGTAAAGATCTACGTAGGGTCTCGTGTCCCTCCCCGGCAGTGATCAGCACGTGTACCGGTGGCCCTTGCAAAGTTGTTGCCTCCGTGAGAAAGAAGAAAATGGAACACGCATGTCCATATTAATCCTTTTACTCTCTTTTGCTGTTTTATTACTACTTCTTGCTCAAGCCTCCCGCAGTGTTCGTTAAGGCTTGGGGGGTCCGATTTCCCAGAGCATGCGGATTGACTGCCTTTAGGAACCTCACTGATTTGTAGACTCACGAGTGTCGCAGCTGAACTACGACCCATTTATGAGGACATGCAAGGGCCCGCATTCGGCTCGTGAGATGTAACCACTTAAGCTATCAGTTTGTGTCGGAGGGGAGCGAGGCCAGGCAGACATAAGAATGTGAGTGAGCAGAGTTAATGTTTAGGGCTAATTACATCTATGTCCTTGAGGTTTGGGGGTAATTATACGCGAGGACACAGAGTTTCAAAATATAACATACGTAACAAAAAACGTTAAAAAAAATAACATTTTTTATCCAACCGTCAGTATTCCGTCCAAAAAATATAATTTTCGTCATTACGTATTTTGAAAATGACAATACTATCCCTGTACAGTATATCGTGAATAATTTGATATCCTAATTTTCTCTCTCCACAATTTTAACCCTAAATCTGAAGTTACCATCGGCAGCATTTTCTCTGCCGCCCCACGCCGCCAGCAGCCCCCTCCCCCGCCCCACGCCGCCGGCAGCCCCCTCGCCCCACCATCCTGCAGAACCACCCCACCACGCCGGCAAGCCCCTTGGCAAACCCAAGTTGCCGAGACGCCTCAGGCAAGCGCCTTGGCAAACCCACGCTGCCGGCAGTCCCCCTCGCCCCACCATCCGGCAGACTTGCCCTACCACACCGGCAAGCCCTTAGTGAGGGAGGGAGGAAGACAGGATGGGAAGGAGACAGATCTGGCCATTGCA
The DNA here is from genome assembly GCA_033070095.1 of Escallonia herrerae. Lineage (NCBI taxonomy): Eukaryota > Viridiplantae > Streptophyta > Magnoliopsida > Escalloniales > Escalloniaceae > Escallonia > Escallonia herrerae. The sequence goes on from JAVXUP010001091.1 coordinate 167,230, forward strand.
ACGACGGCGATCACACCGGTGGGCGCGATGGTGCAAGCCCATCGTGGTGATGATGGCGCTGCCTTGCTGGTGGTCACGATGGCGCGTATCTCGAAGGAGGAGGCTGGTGTCGCGACGTAGCTCGGTGATGCTTGCGATCTCGGACGGCGGGGGGTACGGAGGTAGGTCGCGGCGGTGATGGTGACGATCGGTATGGCGACAGGCAGATCGGGAGTGAGACTGCGATCTTGCGGCATCGGTGCCTCACCGGAGGGCCTACTAGTGCGCTGACAGTGATCGGTTGCCGCCGAGAAAGGGGGTTGTGGGCATGACGGGGTGGGCGGGTGATGGGGAAAGGGGAGGCAGACGGCGTGGGGGCGGGGGTGGGGGCGAGGGGGTGTGGGGAGAGGAAGAGGCAGGCGACGTGGGGGTGGGGTGGGGGCACGAGGGGGTGGGGGTGTTAGGTGTGGGGAGAGGAAGAATAAATAGTAAATTAAGTGGGTAATTTATTTTAAAGTCAGGGGCAATCAAGTTTTTTTGTCAAAATCATTAAGTATTTTTGTATTCCGTTTGTCAATGGACATAAGTGTTACATTTTGAAACTTTGTGTTCTCGCGTGTAATTACTTCCAAACCTCAGGGATATATAGGTGTAATTAGCCCTGAAGATAAAATAGGACGAATACGAGAGCAGAATGCGAGCATTGCTTGCATTTGGTAACTTGAGTAACAACTTCTAGTACACAAAAGTGAAAAAGAGAAAAATTGAACAATTTTGCAGTAACTGCCCATATTTTCTTGGATTATCTTCTTCTCTCTTTGCGCTCTACTCCATTGAGAAAGAGAAGAGAGAGTATAATGGTAATGTTTTGCTAAGCTCAATTTGGTGTGTTTGCTCACAAGGATGTCTAAATCAAGTAAGTTGATTTAACTTTTTGAAGCAAAGACCCCTTTCTTCGGTAAAAGCATCCACCTCATAGCCAATTGGCTATGAGGGAAAGGCCTACAAGGTATATATATTAAAGTATTGTTTATTATTTACTCGATGTGAGATTGATACGCAATGATCAGTTTATATTTCTCAACATGCCCCTCACGTGTGGCCCAACTGATTTTTTGAGTGGGCCTAGCACGTAGAGAATTGACTGAATGACGATGAATAACTAATTTTAAATTGTCTACTAGATTTGGATCGACCAGCTCTGATACTATGTGAAAGTATCCGTCTCATAACTAATTGGTTATGGAGAATGGTTTACAAGACATTGAAGTATTGTTTATTATTTACCCGACGTGGAATTGATACCTAATGATGAGTTTATATCTCTCAACATCTTCTTCATTGGTCACGGAAGGCGCACTTGTCTTTGGCCGGAACCAGAATAGTTTTACGGTCCTAGTGATGTTAAATAAAGCGTACACCATGATTGTCTCTTAACATAGAGAGGAAGGATCATGGTACCAGAAAATCATTTCATGCCTTGGCAAGCTGTGATTATTGATCCCAACCGACCAGCAGAGGGCCAGTGGAACTAACAAATAAATGAGAAACTACCAATCTTAAGTGTCCTTACAAGCGTGTGGTCCATTGCACTTACTCTCCACCATGTGCAGTTGAGGGTGTCGCAACCTCTACAGGCTACTGCTTTCAAGTACTACTAGCGGGTAGGACGTTCTAATAACGGCAAGTAAACTTGGAACCTTGAGTTTCCAAACCCGAATCTGACCATCACACACACACACACACACACAATTGAAACCCAGGTTGGTAAAATCTCACCCCCCATATATCAACATGACTTCGCAGAATTGTCTCGGAACACGCTGTCATAAGTTCCTTCTGTAGAAATTTGAATTATGTCAAATTTTTAATAATTGGAAAAGCTTAGGCGCTACTAAGATAATATAGCAGAGACTTGAATTATTACGATGCATCGCTTGTTTTTCACTTTCCACATCTTATTTTTGCAACACCGCACATCGATGCTATGTACTCCAAACAACAACGTTCTTCATATTTTCTTTTTGTTGTTTCTTTTACCTTTGAGGACTTGTGGATAGCAAATCTAATATGGACTTACCACATGTATGGCTTTTATTTTTCTCATGCTTACAACATGGCTTAATTTTGTTTTTCTTGATATTGACTTAGCACATGGCTCAACGGCAGATTGCTTGGAAGTATACACTAGAAACATGTGAAGCAGACGACTGGTGGTGTGCTGGAAGGTTTTCATGTGCTTATGTATCTTCAATCAGTTATGGTCCTTTTCTTGTACGACGCCGTAAGAGCTTCTAAAAAAACCTCTAAAGCAGATTCTGATCCACTAAACCAAATGATTATGTGAATGGAACAGAATAAATACGCCTAGAGAAAATAAAAATTACCAATGCAGTTATCATTTAGTACCACATACAAGTTATCCCAAATGAAAAAGACTTTTTCTTTTTACGACGATTCTGTCAACAAATCTTGTACTTGTTCACGAACACCTGTTCAGCCAAAACAGAATTCAAGACATATTTTGACAGATTTTGATGCATTAGAAATACAAAGAATTCTCTTTCATGGTATCTGAAACAATAATTTATTACTAATCAACTTCATACAACCTAAAATCTCGTCTAAGCAAGAAAATGATATTAATTAATTATAAAATAGAATAATGGAGGTCACGAGGTTGGAAGTTATTTTGTATTCAATCAAAATTTAACACCTATTAAGTTTTATTTTAAAATTATAAGAATCCAAGAAAATAAGATTTAGAGTTTGAAATGCATAGAAGATGTCAATCAAATTCAAATATATAAAACGTGGTTTGGCAGGATATTTTAGCGGTAACTTGTTCTACTAGTATTGTCTAATTCAACCAGTTCAAAGTCGGACAAGTTTCCTTGCATTTTGGCAGCCTAACTAATCAGGTTAACTTGCAAAAATAGGACGTTGCGCGACTAGGTAGGTACGGGTCAAATTAAAAATTATACTTGGAAGTCTTAATTAGATAGTTTTTCGGGTGCGTACTTTCATGGTAAACTAATACTAATTTATATTTTAACCATATGATCAGAAGCTAAAAGTGGCATGTCTTCCTGGAAGGTACTTGTTGCCTAATTTACTATGTGAAGTCTCACTGACAAATAAAACCAGCACTAGAGGTGTCAGCCTTAAATGATGCCGGTGCGGCCCTGGTCCGGCCCGGCCCAAAGGATGAACAGTGGGCCCTGGTTAATAGGGCCAGGCCTAAAAATTGGAGGAAAAAGCCCGGCCCGGCCCAGCCCTGAACAGGCCCGGATTGGCCCCAGATTGACCCGGATTTTGGCCCGGCCCTAATTTTTAATTTTTTTTGTTTTGTTTTCGTTTTTTAACTTGATATTTTCATTGAGGAGTGGTTTTAAGAAAATAATATTAAAAAAATAAGTCATAATAAATTGGTTTATCTTCTAGAATAAGTTTATAATGACTGGAAGCATTTTTTGAAATTACATAAGGCTTACGAATATAATCCTCATTATCGTTCGAAGCTAACTAAATTTAAATATCAAGGACTATCTAAATTGAAATTACTTGTATTTCAATTGTAACATCATTTTTTTCTTCTAAATATAATATAATTTTTTATTTTTCTGATATCTAAAGTGATTTTAAGATACAAAAATCAAAATTAAGTTCTACTATATCAGTATACTGATTAGGTTAAGTTTTAAAATGATTAGGTTAATATTAGTTTTTAGGTTACATTTGACTGACGAATATAACCCTTGTTATTCCTGTAAAATTAATTCAAAAATAAAGCCTCTATCCCTATTTAAATCATTAGTTGGATCTTTTTTTTGTTCTAAATCGCATAAGTTACTGTCGGTTTGAAACCAATTCTTTTAGGATTTGGATTTGAAATTCAGATTGGATTTGAAATTTAATTCACTTTCTTTTGTAATAAGCTTATATATATATAATATATATATATATATATATATATATATATATATAACCAATCTTAAGCTCAGATAAAAGAAGGAAGGGCCTATGAACAATTTATCTAAAATTTAATTTTTTTCATAACATAAAAAAATTTATTCAGGCCCGGACCTGGTCCAGGCCCGGCCCTAAAGTAAGGGCCTAGAGCTTGGATCAGGCAAGGATATCCTCACATTGGGCCTAGCCCAGTTTGCAAGGCCCGAAGCCCGATTTGGCCCTGGCCCTCTTCTGGCCCGCTGGGCCGGCCCAAGTCCGGCCCATTGACACCTCTGGTCCAGTACGCTGGGAATAAGTCAAAACCAAGATGAGACTGAATTTTAAAAAAATACGTTAATTTACGAAATTTTTGACTATTATAGGAGAATGTAAGACGACACTTACAACTACCATATATAGATATGATTTTTGGTACCGCCAAAAGCTGTCGCTATATGTATTAATAAAAGTGCAGCTAAATGTATTTAATCAAAGTAATTGTCGCTAGACCGTAACGGTGCAATTATATTGGTACAAGATTCTCTTCTTAGTTAGGTCTTCATGGCAATGTGAAGTGGTTCAATCGAGGATCATTCGTTTTTGGGTGTGAACCCTGAAAAGATTGCAAAAGGTGGCCTAACCATTAAAGAGACCAAGAAAGTGAAAGAGCTGCTACTTCAAGTGGACGTTGCCTTCACATATGAGACCTTCCTAGAAGTCATTGACAACACACGACCCAAACCGGCTGGCTCGGTTTCCTCCGTGACCCCACTATTTGGTCCAGAAGCATAACCCGACAGCCGGTCGCAGCAGCGGGGGGACACATTTGCCGTGACCGTAACAGAACCGGCGTCAGCCGGTACTTGCGGAAACCTGCCTTTTTTACTGTTAAACTTTTTCAAATAGTTTCTTATTTTTGGTTGTAACAATAGGCTGCCTTGCACTGTTTAGTGACATTTTATTACTGGTGAACAAGGCTCTCCGATGGGACGTTGAAAAGTATCTTCGATTAGTTTAACGTTAATCAAGATGAAATTCCCGTTTCGGATAATTTCAAGTGCGCACCCCACAGATTGGTCATGTGCATTCTAATGATTATTTTTCCTTTGACGTTAGCTCCAAGGTTAGGTTAGAACTCAGGAAGTTAAAGAAGAGAGTAAACCTCATTGAACACTAGGCCAAACATTTGGAGTTTTTTGAATCTTGCACAACAAATCTTGGCAATACTAAAATATTTTCGCTACAGATATTAAGCGATAATTAATTATCACGGGCGATCATTTAAGAGCCTAGCTACAACCCTCACATTTGAGGACGAATGACCGTCGCCAAATAAAATTTTTGACAATTTTTTGGACGCTCAGCTCCAAACCTTTGCAGTACTTTTGTGGGGCCTGAATTTTCATGACCGATATTAGCAATTATTAACGGTTTATTTAAAATTTAAACATGACTGCGACCTTTTAGCACATATTTTTTTATTTTATTGAGCACTTTGCTCTTTTTTGTTTTATTGGAGCGGAAGCCGTTGATTGCGGTTGGGAATAAAGTGCTCCTGCTGGACCCTCCTCGTTTTTTGACCACTTCTTCTTCCTCCTTTGGGCATTTTCCACTTTTCTCTTTTTCTCTGCCAAAAGAGTGAATATTTTACCCCCATTCTGTCGGTGGTCATTGTTAATGCAAATGCAAAACTAAAAATAAAAATGGTGAGCCGTGTATTTTTGTCTGGGTTGTCGGGTTTTCGAATCACGTTGCAGGTCAAATATTTCGAAAAACAGATTGTCACAGCACAGCCACGTGTTAGCCCCTCCCCCCCCCCCCCACCCCCGGGCCGCATCCAGCATCACCTAATGTTATGTTGCACCGAAAATTTTCTACTCTGGTTTTGTTCTTCTGTGGTAAGAAAAATAGATCAGCATGAATACAATAACATAATTGAATATATTTTAATGCGATAAAGATTATTATTCTATATTTTAATACTAGTAACAAAATATTAATAGTTATAAATTATTGTCACTAAAATTATTGAAAAATTCGTATCGAGGAAAGAAGGATGAGTGTAACCTTTATATTACCAAGTTATCGTTATGTAGATACATTTAGTGTAAGGATTATAAGAAGAATTCATTTGATGGATGATGGATCACACCCTTTTTTTTTTTTTATGTTTTGCATCCGTTTGTGAGATAAAGAATATGATGAGTCTGGAAGAACAATATAGTCCTCTTTATTCTCATTTTTTTTTCTCTTATCCACTTTAAAAAACGAAAGAAAATTAATGTTACTCTTTAGTAGTTTCCATGCTTAAACTTTTTCTTGGCATTTTATGATCTAACGGTAGAACTGTAAAGGTTGATCAAACAATAAATACAAGAGTAGTTGTAGTTCTACATGCAACACGGTTAAGGATATGCAAGTAAGTTGCAAGCAAGCAAAAATGGACAAGCATGGTTGTTGCCTTGAAAATGGACAAGGGCTTCTCTTTTGGAGTCTAATTAACTGCATAACCAACTCTTACAAAAATTACAAGAACTAGTTCCGCCTTTGGAAGCGCAGAGGGTCCATATCATGTTAATTCACGTAAGCAATGCTGCATTATGAGCTGAGAAATTCTTTGAGCTCAGCAATCCTTACTTGCAATGTCCACACGAGGAAGAAATTAACGTTTGTGTTCACCAGCATCACAATAAAGACCTGAATCTATAGTCGACTTGAGCCGTATTTCAGCTTCAATAACTCAAGCATCCAATTGAACAAGCAATTTTGATGAGCAATTTTCTTAAAACGAACCACAAGTCGTACCATCCTTCCATCACTTCAACATTGGGGATCAAGATTGCACTCCCTACTGACCAATTGTGGTCAATTTTCTTGTTCAAGTAGTTAAAAACATTGCACTCACCGATTCTCTTTCAATAACTTGTTTAAGCCGACAACATGATGTAGGTTTCGACCCACCATTTGTATGTCCAAGTGAGCAATAATACTACCAGATTTTAACAAAGACGATCCCCAATCCTTCTTTTTTGGACATTAGATGATCTCCAGTCCAAGTAAAAAAAGGGAAAAAGGAAAAAATGTTCTATATAAGTTCTATCAACACTCTGCAGGGAGCACAACTTGTCCTTTGGAGAGAAGTAAAGGGACAAGGTGGACAACTCACCCATGGGGACACCCAGTAAACAAGGTTTCTGAAGCTTTTGACTCTCCTGCCACAACTCACTCTGTGTCACTTAATTTGGTAACTCAGAACCTCCAATTAAACCTGCAAAGTGTCCCCATCTCTGGACTATAAGAACAATAATTAATCACTAATTAAAGCTCGGTTATTTAACTAATTTGTCCCCCTTGTCTGCAGTAATTTTCTTCCCTAGGTTGCATTTTCACACCAATAATATAAGTCCATGTGTGACACGTCTAACTCCGACCCTTCCCAGTTCAGAGCCGAACAAACTCACATGACTCTGCACTTTTCTCAACCGTTTATATCTCCCCCACCCACAAAATATCAAATTTTCAATAGATTAATTACTGCATTTATTAATCCCTGTAAATTTTTCTGGGCATTTGGCACCTTCCTTCCCATTTCCATATATAGTGGCTTTAGCTCCTCCCTTCCCCCCAATCTCTCTACCGAGCCTGCTCTCTCTTTCTCTCTTCACTCGTTTTTTGGGGTGGGTTTATCAGAAGTTTTAGCTGATAAACCAGACCAACATTGCCATTTTGTAGCATATATACCGGCAATTGACACATAAATCATACCCTTGAGCTGTTGTGTTTGCTGTTCTAGTTATGGACACGTTTAATGTGAGGGTTTGTTCTGTGGCTTCTGTGCTTGTGTTTCTGGGGCTAATTCCTTTGGCCTTGGCTGGCCATGACTATGGCCAAGCTCTCAGTAAGAGCATTCTCTTCTTCGAAGCTCAGAGATCTGGTTACCTTCCCAGTTCCCAAAGAGTCCAATGGAGAAGTCATTCTGGTCTGTATGATGGCAAGGCCAATGGGGTAATTTCCTGTGTTCTCTATTTAGCCAGAATCCAGTTGGGCAATTTGTTCCTTGAGATACATTTTAGGTTTAATTGTACAAAATTTGTAACTTCTGCGCTTGATAGTATTAACTTTTGGTGCAATGCTCTGCGTTTTTGCAGGTGAATCTGGTTGGAGGGTACTACGATGCAGGGGATAATGTGAAGTTTGGGCTTCCCATGGCGTTCACAGTAACTATGATGTCCTGGAGCATAATTGAGTATGGCACACAAATGGCTTCAAGTGGAGAGCTCCGTCATGCCATGGATGCTGTTAAATGGGGCACTGACTACTTCATTAAAGCTCACCCTGAACCCCATGTCCTCTACGGAGAGGTATTCACTGTGCCCACTATTTCTTGTCTCCTTATTTCTTCATAATAATATCAGAATGCAATAAACTGCAGTTCTAACTGTTTTTATTAAGATATTGCTGTGTTTCTAACGAATTCATCAAGTCGAGATGCATATATTTCCACTTATAATTGATTGTATAAAGAAGTTGTACTGTTTCTACATGAACACATCAAGTCAGTGGACAGCAACAATATTTTATTTGTAGTGTTTCTTTATGACAGTAATAATAGTGTAATTTTATTAATGGGCAAAAAATAAATTAGCTCTAGAATTGAATCAGTTCACCTTATGAGAAGCGGTTTGATTCGGTTTGAAAATAAGAACCATCAAATGTACTCATCGATGTTGAACAACAATGAAAATTAGTCACAGTTGGCACGACGGTGCACGGTGCGGATTTCCTAAAAATTGACTCCAAAGTTTTGCAACTATTCCGCACTTCAAAATACATTTTACAAACATTATTCACATCATTTGAAAGTCATCTTCGGTGACAAAATTTAAGGAGTTTAAGCGTTATTTTAATGACTTTAATTTTTTGTTAGTAGGTTATTTTCTTCTGAATAAGAGTGTTCTGGATTTTCACTGCAATTTTATTCTGGATGGGTGGTTAACTAATTGATATGAACTTGGTGACTAGGTGGGAGATGGCAACACAGACCACTATTGTTGGCAAAGGCCGGAGGACATGACCACATCTCGCCAAGCTTACAAGATCGAACCGAGCAACCCCGGGTCAGACCTCGCCGGCGAGACCGCCGCCGCCATGGCCGCCGCCTCCATCGTCTTCCGCCGGTTCAACCCTTCCTACGCCAATGAGCTCCTTAACCATGCTTACCAGGTGGGTTCAAGTTCAAATCAACCTCGCCTCTCCCTTTTTCCTCCCCAGAACACACCATGTGCCGCTTCCACTTGACTTGTCCTGCAATGTGTTAGTGAAGCGGCCGAAGTCAGTAGGTAGTTAAGATTGCATCAGTTTTTTGTCAGGCTGGCTGGTCCTCGTGTAGGTCAGCATTTATATCACAAATCTTTACCATTTTAAAATTGTTAGCTGCAGTTGTGAAGCAACTTGCATGGTAGCATGGCCTGAGATTTCTATTAAATTTTTTTTGTAAAACCTTTCTAAGAAATAACGGAACATGCCAAGAAGGAGAAGAGCTTTGCAAAAGTGTAGGTCCACTAGCATTATTTAGTACATCTTCTTAATTTGTATCTCTTATTTTCTTCCGAGATAAAAAAAAACTGTTGAGTGATGTATCTCTTTGGTCTTGTTCAAAAGCAACGAAAGCAAAAAGGTATAAGGTGTGCCTTTTTTAATCTGGTATGATCATACTTCTTTATCTTCCAAACCAAAACAAAAGAAACATAAATATTTAAGGCCTGTTCGTTTATTTATGTTTTTTTTGTTTTCAATTTGTATACTTCATTTTCATCACTTTCTGTATCTAGTTAGGAGATATAATTGTGTACTTTTTCATTTTGACCCCTTCTTCCTAGCTACTTTTCACAACAACAGAGAGAAGAAGTTGAGAAAAAGTGAAAACACTATATTTCCATATTGTTGTACTCTTTAGGTTAAATTTTTCAAAACAAAAAAATAAAATGGTAATAGCGTACGAAGATAAAAAAATATTTTTTTTATCATCATCACGAAAATTAGAAACAAAAGCAGTAAACGAATGGCGCCTTAGTTTAGCAGTTAGGTGTGAGGTGATATGCTTTGGTAACATCTTACCGCTAAATTCATTTTTGTCATTACTTTCGCTAATGACGGTGATGACCAAACATTTTTTTATTTATGAATTGCAGTGACAACAGAACTTAATCTTACATAAAAGTTTCTATTTAAGTTTCGTAATGTTTACATTTGCGAAGTAAAGTGGCCCTTGAAATATTAAACTAATGACTCAATAACACAACTTATATTTCAAAATTTAAAAAAGATTATAATAGCATCAGCTCCCAATTAACGACTGTGAAAAATCTTCGGCGCATATTTAGGATCGTGGTTTGGGCACTTTTCCGCCTATCACGGGAACTGTCTCCACACCGTACAGATCTTGTGTACTCTCAAGATCTCGACCGTCAATTTAAAGACTGAGAAAACGCGATTATATATTATTGTGCCTCTCACGTGATAAGACTGTCGGTGATTTATTATTTGACCTCCTAAACAGCGTAGATTTACGGTTTCTGCCATACCTCTTTACCGACTAATATTTCTTGTTTCAGCTATTCGAGTTCGCCGACAAGTACAGGGGCAAATATGACAGCAGCATAACCGTGGCCCAGAAGTACTACCGATCCGTCAGTGGATACGCTGTACGTGATCACACCTCTTAAAATTTATACCGTCTTTGTTAACCTTCTCGGGGCTCAATTTGTCGCTAATAAATATTTAATTTTGTCGGAAATAAGGCGTGGACAAGTATAAAAACGCATCGGATCCTTTTCTTTGGCTGGATATTTTGATTTTGATTTTGATTTTGATTTTGTTGTTGGGTGGTGGGTTACACAGGATGAATTGTTGTGGGCTGCTGCATGGCTGTACAAGGCAACCAACAACCAGTACTACTTGAACTACCTAGGGAACAATGGTGATGCTCTTGGTGGGACTGGTTGGGCCATGACCGAGTTTGGTTGGGATGTCAAGTATGCCGGTGTTCAGACTCTTGTTGCCAAGGTAAAATGTCTGAATATGCTTTGCTTATTTCCATCTTCAACTATGCTAGATTTTGCTAAACTACCTTGATGGATTATTCCGATTGTACTTGTCATGATATGGTTGTTCATTATTGATTAGAACTGTTGCAATTAGTTTAGTAGAGAAACCCTTTAAACTAGCAAATTCTTTGAAAGATGGTGGTGTTGAATGTGGACATACTGGTACCAAGCTAATATTTCATTACATAGATGGCACAATTGAGCTTCCACTCCAATGTGTAATTGCTTCCTTCCATTTGTTACTTAGGATTGCAATTCTGCAGACCAAAGTAAAAAATGGTTTCATTTGAAAATAATATGGTTTGAGTGTGACTTTCAACACCTAGTCTATGATAAGATCCTAATTGACTTGCATGGGGGCTAACTTGAGCTGTTAATCTCCTTGCAGTTCCTAATGCAAGGGAAGGCGGGTCAGCATGCGCCTGTCTTCGGAAAGTACCAGCAGAAGGCAGAGTCTTTCATGTGTTCATGCCTTGGAAAAGGCACCCAGAACGTTCAGAAAACTCCCGGAGGCCTTATTTTCCGTCAGAGATGGAACAACCTCCAGTTTGTTACCAGTGCCTCGTTCCTCCTCACTGTCTACTCCGACTATCTAACCTCTGCCGGGAAAAACCTCCAGTGTGCTTCAGGCAGTGTTGCGCCATCCGAGCTTCTCTCACTTGCTAAATCTCAGGTAATTCTATTCAGTCAACTCTTACAACAAAGTATACATATTGTTTATGAGTTAAAACTTTTTCAATTCATGCAATGGAAACATTGACTCTTCAAACCATCAGGTTGATTATATTCTTGGAGACAACCCAAGGGCCACAAGTTACATGGTGGGTTATGGGAGCAACTATCCACGACAGGTTCATCACCGAGCTTCATCAATTGTCTCCGTCAAGGTTAACCCTTCTTTTGTTAGTTGCCGAGAGGGCTATGCTACATGGTTCAGCAGGAAGGCAAGTGACCCGAACGTACTTACCGGTGCCATTGTTGGCGGTCCTGGTGCGTACGACAATTTTGCTGATGAAAGAGACAATTACGAGCAAACAGAGCCTGCTACCTACAACAATGCTCCTCTTCTTGGCATTTTGGCACGTCTAAGCGGTGGTCGCAGCGGGAATAACCAGCTCCTCCCAGGTACTAAAAATGTGTATGTACTTGTGGCACTACTTTCTATTGATTTTGTCGCTTTTAAGTTCCAAGCCAGCTTCAGTTTCTAATTAACAGACAAGTATATCTTGTGCAGTAGCTCTTCCCACTCCTGTAGCCATTGTTACCAAACCAAAGGCAGCTCCACAATCTAAAGGGAATCCAGCTCCAGGTATTCATATGTGCTCCTTTTAGATTGGAAATCAGGCATCTGTGTTGGGCTTCTGAGGATGCCTTGGCACACATCTGATATTGTTGGAACATATTGTGCAGCTTCATATACCACTCCAATCGCACTTGAGCAGAAGATAACAACTTCATGGGTTGCCAATGGAAAAACTTTCTACAGATACTCTACGGTGGTGACCAATAAATCTGCTAAGACACTGAAGGATCTTAAACTCACGGTTTCCAAGCTCTATGGTCCTCTATGGGGCCTCACAAAGGATGGCAACTCATACTCGTTTCCAGCATGGATCAAGTCTCTGCCTGCTGGAAAAAGTATCGAGTTCGTGTACATCCATTCTGCTTCTCCGGCAGATGTATCGGTCTCAAGCTACACCTTAAATTGAGAGAGTAAGCATCCGAGTAGCAGAACGAGAGAAAAGGTTCACACGGTTTTCCAGGGTGTATAATTTAAAGACGAATTGTGCAGCTATACAAGACGCGGTCCCGAAGGGTCTTTTTCTCCTTCCTTGTATCTTCAATTACTTGTTGATTTGCAGTTTGAGTAGGGTTTAGAGAGAAGTTAGGCTAAATAAGCCCAAGATTGGAGGAAGAAAGGAGTGAAGAGACAAAGTTAAAATGAGTGCTCATCCTCTTTCTCCTCCGGTTTTTTAGTTACATTATAGCCATAGGTTTGAGACAGTGAATTGAGTGATGAGAGGGTTGCAAAGTGGAGAAAACTACTTCTCAACAGGCTTAAAGGGTGTCCTACATTTCTTGTGCTTCAAAATAGCCTTTAAGGATTTTTCCTGTTTTCTTTCTTCGGATTGTGCTGTTGTAAACTTTAAAACATTGTCTTATTGCAATATGAATATAGTTTGTTCAACAATATTGTTTAAGTTCTTTTCAATTCCTTGTGGGGTTGTGTTGATCTGCTGCAAACTTTACAAGACTCTCCTACTTGCAGAATGCATATAGCTTGTGCCACAATATTACATCTCGTTCAAAGTGGCTCCAATTCTTTTCCCATTTCCTGGTTGTGCTGTGCTGCTATAGACTTCACGATGGTTGCCTATTCGCAATATGAATATGGTCTTTGCAACAGAATTATCTCCCTTTGCTTGCGTACCTGTAAATTCCACTGGCATATTATCTTTCTGAAAAAATTGCAGCTGAGCATTTGTAATTTGTTTAGCAGTGTCAAATCACCCTAAAGGGTTTGCACCTTTAAAATTCTCATAAGAGACTAGTATGAAAAAAATAAACATAGTTTGGTCTAACGAAAGGTGCTAACTTTAAAGAGAGACAAACACTAGGCATACAAAGGAAGAGGTGCATGCCCCACACTAAACAAGTGTTTTTCCTTAATCACTAAGTGATAAAAAATAATACTGTCGACGATCGGTAGCATTCCAAGTGTGATAGGCTTCTCGTTGAATGTCTCCAAATGGTGAGCGTCAGGTCCTTATAGCTTGATTGCCATATATGGCTTCACAGTCAGGTGAAAGCTTACCCGCGACATCCTTAGAGGAAGATGCCTCCATTTTATGGAAGAACAGGAAGACGAAAAGCTTATGAGCATAATCTTGAGGCCACTCAAGGAGTGAAATTCACTACTAACTTAAGAATGTGCAACCTTCTGCTAGTAAAAGAAGAGGGAATGAGGGCTTGCTCGCGTGTTTTGTCTAACAAGTCCAAATTAACTTTGAGCTCCACTTTATTGCAACCATCAAATGACGCAACACTCCAAATGGTAATCCACCTTCAATAGAATAGGCATTAGCCTTCAGTCCACAAGACAAGTTAAAGGAGTCTTTCCTTTTGGATTCGTATCCATTATATTACGAGCCTGGGGAGTTCATCTACTCATACCAAGTTTCTCTTTAACTCCTTGAAGAAAAGTGCAGTTTGTAGCTTCAGTCTATCTGTTTGAGTAAAGATACACCACAAAGTAAATCGATGCTCAATATAGATAAGCTAGAACAAAAGGTCCTGAAGGTAAAGTTATCAAACTAACGACCATTATCAGTGACCCAAATCAAGAAACGCAAGGACATCCCCCTTGTGGAATCTTGAAAAGTGTTGTATTCCTCTAGGAGCATTTGTGACCACCCTTGTACTAAAGCAAGTCTGTAATACTTCTTTCGTTGCTCGCCAAACTCTGGAGAATTCCAATAGAGGATTGTAGCTCTCTGCTTTTGCAGCTTCAGCCACGTCATCTCCACCTCCTGAGCGATTAACTAAGTGGTTGCATCCTTAGCCTTTTCCTCCACCTCCAATGATAATTATTAGCAACAGTGATCTTTTCAAAGTTTTTTTTCCAAAGCCCGGTCGGCTTGAATCACTTTATCGGCCCCAACTTATACCGCAAAAATTGCCTTAAAGAGAGTTTGTTAATTTCCAGTTTTAAAATTCAACTAAGTTATATAGACCTACTATCTGTACTTGTGCAACTTATTGGGCCATTATCTGAGCACAAACCATGGCAGGCATGGGCTTCAAGGCCTTCCCAGGGCCAGTCCACTTCCGCTCTGTCCTCTTGTTGTGAAAAACAAACTACTCAAGGGTGAACATCCATGTTGGGGACTGAAGTTCTTTGGTCATTCCCAAGCTGCTGCTACTATTTGGCTTCCCTCCCCCCTCCCCTGCGTAGCCTATCCAGCTTGCAGTTCAAGGACCAACTCTTTTCGTTGGCTTGTTTTCTTAGGACGAGTTGGTGGAATCTCATGGGCAGGTGCTGCCAAGTCTGTGTCAAATTGAGCGATCATAGCAGGATTGGCATGCAGGTGGAATGCTCATATAGCGGAAGTCCCAACTGCCATTGCATCAAACATCTGGTTTATTGTAGGCACACCCTCCAAGTAGCGCTGAGCAGAGCTCTCGAGTATGGTTGCGATTGAATCTACATTTAACACCATAATAAGTTTAAACGAAAATCACGTTCGGTTCAATTCACAGCAGAGCTCCTTTCCTCTGCACCATGGGTTTATGACTCAAGATGATGCCACTCATGCAATTACTCACTGGAAAGGATAATCGCAGACAATAGATTAGCCGAGCAGATTTGCTCCTTAAGCTTGACTCTTTGTCTGCTCGGCAGCCGAGCAGATGAACTACATGCCTTGAGTTTCTGTAGCTACAAGGTTCATGCAGCCGAGCAGGTGAACTACATGCCTTGAGTTTGTCTGTAGCGACAAGGTTCAATTTTTTTCTACGGACAAACTTCATGAGTTGACCTTTTGCTTGCCCGGCCAAACAAACAAACAAACGCAAACTTCTACGGACAAACTTCATGAGTTGACCCTTTGCTTGCCCAGCCAAACAAACAAACGCAAACTTCTACGGACAAACTTCATGAGTTGACCTTTTGCTTTGCTTGCTCGGCCAAACAAACGCAAACTTCATAAACAATCGTAAAAAGGAAAATGCCTGACCAATGTTTGGATAAAGAATTTCAAAGTATCTTGAATTTCAAAATTCATTCATTCTAAAATTCTCTGATATATAAATTTATGTAATTGTGAGTTTAGTATTTAGACGATTTTGTAGAGACGAGTATTTTATAAGGGATTTACATCTTAAAAATCAAATCCCGATAGTTTGATATTGTATGAGTAAAAACTAATAAGAAAGTCTCCTTTTTTTTTTTAACAATGAAAAAAATTTGCTAAAATTATGGAGACAAAAAAAAAAAAAACCACTTTCTCCTAAAATTTGTGTATTGTAATGTAACTAGGTGCTTAAATCTATGGCAAACCCCCAAGTTTTTCAACACTATATTGATACCCTTTTTCTTATTAAGATTTTTCCTCAAAAGGAAACTGACTGATCCACTTAATTATGAGCTTGTCTGGTCCCTCTAGATTTTCTTTATGCAACAAACAGTCAAAACACTATGCAAGTGCGCGTTGAATGATATGCTTAAGAATCATCGCAAATAATATGGAGTTAGTAGATCTATGATGTAAGCTAAAATATCATTTCCTCAGAGTGATACAATTTCATTAACCCAATTATTACTTTTTTTCAGGTTCTTTGCGTGTATTTAATTTTAGAGGAGATTTCAAAACCACCAAATATATTTTTTTTTTCTGTTGTACAACTATTGACAATCCTTCAAACATGTACTGTCAACTCTTCTTGAGAGCCATATCAACCATTTTAACGTTGTAAATATGTTGAAAAAGGTATCCAAATGTTTGTGTTTCAATTCTTTTAAGATAACTAATTTCATTGTTTGTAAATTCTCATAAATCGTATCCATACAAATTTGTTTATGTTTTTCAATATTTATTAAAGAACAGGAAAAAAAATAATAGAAAGACTACCCATATATCGTCACTACCAAATTACTGCATAAGTGTGTTCAACAAGTCAATTTCGAGGAAATGAGAATTGTAAAAAATTCTGACTTCTCATTTGTTTTGGCTCAGACAAGGAATGGAGGACAATGCCAATGATGCCACGTGCATATGCGTGTTTTCTTTTGAAGTTAAACAAGCAAGGGCGTTCGATTGACATGAATCTAATTTACTACGTTACCTTTCCCTTTCGTTGAGACCTTTTCATCATTTAATAAAGGATGAATTATGAAACTGATGTCATTTTATAGGATAAGGTTATTTCTAAACTTTTCTCTACTATTTATGCAAATATATATATGTGTGTGTGTGTGTGTTCGACCAGGACCTTCAAATAATGGAACAATGTCGTTAATTCATTTTAGCGATAACGGGTTGTCACTTCAAAATTTAAGAACGACGACAAAATATTTTTAGTAGCATTCGTTTGTCGCTAAAGCTATTACAACTAAAGACATTTTAAAGGGAAAGATCCTTATCAATATTCGATAAATAGCTTCCAGGAATAAAATTCGAGGGTGTATATAAATAGCTTCCCCTCCCTTGTATTTTAACTTCCAAGTAAGTTGATCATAGAAAGAAGCTGAGGGCCTGCATGGATGACCATCTTCTAGGAAGGTTCCTCTAAATTTAACTTTGATTTTCAAATGGTCTATTTACGCTATCAATAATCTAGTATACTGGATTTGTACTTGATTTGTAGACTCAATCAACGAAATTACCTGGAACTTTAGACCACGAGGTAGGTTAGAGTATAAGATACAACCAAACTTGTCCCAACAAGAACCAGCAAATGAAATGGATGGCAAAACTTGCTCTATGTTTTTTCTTTTTGTCATCCTTTTTGAGCTACACTTCAAGGCTACGTTTTTCACGAGTGCTGCAAGAGAGATGAATAAAACCACTGTATCAAACTCAAAGTTTGACTCAAACTTGCATAGTCCTACTACTGGTGGAGGTACGTAACTCTTCTTAGTAACAGATGCACACGTCCGAAAAAATTAAAAGTTGTAACAGTTTTATACGTCAGGTTTATGTATTGATAATTTTTATCACGAGCAAAAGTCATTGTACCTTTAATAATTATGCAACGCGGTTGTTTCGTTGTTATGGTATATCTGTCTTTGCTTTATGTTAGTATAACATTTCAAACTTAACAGTATTGATTTCTTCTATTTGATTTGACACTAAAGGGCAGCAAGAGGGTGTTGGGTCAACTCTTCCAATAAGCCCTTATTTCATTCAGATGGCTTCTCATGACTCCTCACAAGTTCAAGTCATGATTAAGATTATCCAAGGATTTGGGTGGCATGAAGTAGTTGTTCTCCGCCAAGACACCGTGTATCATAAACGATTTGCTCTTTCTCTAGAGGATGCATTTGCAGAGGCTAAACTTAAGATCATTTCTACGGTTTCTCTTTCTGAGTCCGCCAAAGACCATGAAATCGCAGAGGAACTTGACAAGCTAAAAGCCATGCAAACTCGAGTATTCTTGGTGTACATGGTTCCTTCGCTAAGGCCCCGACTATTTCTTCTTGCAAAAACTGCAGGAATAATGAACGAAGGGCGTATGTGGCTAATCATGGACAGTTTGTCCAATACTTTCAAGTCCGTTCAACACAATAATCTAGATTCTGCGGAAGTTGCACTGCCGCCCAGGAGGGACTCAGTGCCTCGACAAAAGGGTCGAAGGCATTTCAAGACAGAATGTGAAAAACTTTTCAGCTTGATAGCGTGGGAAAAGGCTAACGATGGGGTTATTCCCAAGAATTGGACGGTTTACGTTCCAAAAAAAGATGGTTTTACTGAATTTGTTCGTGTCGATAAAAAAACATGTAAATTGATAGATGGCTTTTCCATTGAGGTGTTCTGCGCAGCGTTACTGATATTTCCTTACAAGGTTCAACCTGATTTTGTCACTTTTGCGAACAAAAGTTGTGAAGCCAGTGAGAGCTACAACAATATCCTTAAACAAGTTGGACTACAGGTTAGCTGAAAATCCTCAACTCAATTTTCTCTTCCGAAGTCATATACATATCGTTGAGGCCTTTTTTGGTACACGTTGACAACTACCCTGTTAATGCAACAAGAAGATTTTGGCTTTGATCAGTGAAAAACAAATAATTGTCCCAAATTAAATATTGCCACCAGTCCTCTCGACTTGAAATGAACCACGTTCCTCTCCTGTCCTTAAATCATACTGCATCGGTGGATCTTGTCACTAGACGAGCCAATTTGTTGCAAAAAGGGTAGGCTTCTTGAACAAACTATCTTATTGACATCAAATAATGGGTGTCTTTACCAGTGAAATTTATCAATGTAATTTCCTTTAAATTTCAGATAATCATAATCAACTGCAACTTTTGTCATCACTAATGACATATTCAGTTGTGATCACGTATTTCTTAGGGTTGTAACTTGGGTTGGGCAACGCGTGGGTTCTGTCCCAGCCTATAAAATTATGCGTGTAGACACCCCATTTTTGTAGTCTTTTTTTTTTCTTGTGCTTAGTATTAATTAAGTTTATTATTATTATTATTATTATTATTATTATTATGATCCATGCCTAGTAATAAATATAAGCTTAATTTAATAAATTAAGTTCAGTCCTGTTAGAGTCTAGCCCAGTTAGTAGTCCAGTCAGTGGTTTTGTCCAGTGGTTAAATCAGTCTAGTTAGTTAGATCTAACACAGGTTATGTAAGGTAAAGAGGTTTTGACTTTCTCCACTTATGATTTGAGATTGATTTCAGATTTTGGTTTGATCATTGATCTAGAGATTGACTTGGGAATAATTCAAGAAATCTGATAAATCTCATATGTCTTTTAAGAGATTCTTACAGAATTAAGGGTAATTAATTTCTCCCAATTTCAAGAAAATCTTATTTAATTAAGGGATGAACAGGCCGACTTTCAACAAACTGGCATGTTAGTTAACTTTTTGTGATTTTTGATTTAAATCATATACTCTTTTCTATCAGAGATATCAAATATGAAAAAGTCAACTTTACCATCTTCTGTCAGTCTCCAACCTCTATAAATTGATCTCTTGTGTTATAGAATTGTGGAGTCTTCCGGAGGATCTTCTTGGACTTTTCATTAACCCTTTCTTCAGGAGAAAATTTTTGCATATGGAGAGGGAGAGGGGGGGGGGGGGGTCTTCCGGGGGCTCTTCTTGGAATTTTTATTGACCCTTTCTTCAGGAGAAAATTTTTGCATGTGGGGGGAGAGAGAGAGAGATCTCGACTTTCCACATCAAGCAAACACTTGTATTTTGACCAGCCTAAATTTCTCATCTAGTACGTGATTTAGATGACTCAAAAAGCCTAAGTCGTGTATCTTTTTAGAAACTACAACTTTGCAGAAGAAATTGAATACATTTAAGGTCATCTTCAGGCCCAAAACATTAAATTTCTAATAAGGTAGATTGCCTTCATTATTTTTCGAGATTAACTCATTTATTGGATCAAGCAATTAAGCAATTTGATCCTCTATCCTTCTTTCAAATATTTTTGTTTTTAGATTAAAAGAATCTAGATTGGTTTCCTTCCTTGTGACCGGATCTCAGTTAAGAAAAGTATAGAAATATAAGATATAAAATCAAAGTCTTCTCATTTAGAGTTTTAGATAACTAGAAGAGTAATCAATATAGAATTTTAATTCCATTCGACTAAAAGAGTCGTGTCCTTATAAGATTCAAGGACCGAGATCAAGGTCGCCTCCCGTATAGTCTGGTTGAACTAAGATGGTTTTGATCCCAGTTTTTTCGGCCAGGCAAGTAGGCCATTTGATCCCCATTGCCTAATTCAAACCAAATTAGGTTTAATTTAGACTTTATTTGTTTTGAGATAAAACTCAACAAAATCTCATAAAAATAGTTTAGAGACCAATTAGAGTAAAGCGGATGCCGAACACCTTCTCGCTGTATAACTTAGTCCTCGAATTCATATCTCCGGTTTCATATGTCAGAAGCTTAAATTTGACAATTTAGAACCAAATTGGGTTTTCTTGTTTACCCTCGTTAATTGTTAAATCCTAACTCGAGTTAGACCTTCCTAAGTCTAAATTTTCAGAGCGGTCGCTATAATGGGCTAACTTTTATATAGATTGTGGTGGACTTGGGTACAAAAATTTTGAGCGCGTAAAAATATGGGCGAAATACGGGCAAAGGGTCTTAAAGATCCGTCCATACAGTGGGAAACCCAACTAGTTCAACTTTGATGTAACATATACTGTATATATAATTTTATGAAGCACAAGATATGTGCTTTTTTCCCTTTAGTCTTCAAAATTCTCTTATTTTATATGTGTTTCTTATTATAAGATTAGACTTCTTAAGATTATTTTTTATTACAAAAACAAATACTTCTTAAGAATGTTTCAAGACTTTTGCTTTTTGCTATTTTTTGTCCTAATACTTTCTTTTTTCATGCTTATATTTAAATCTAATTGAAACTTCACTATAATTTTTTCATTATCATGACTAATTAGTAAACTTGGATGGTAATTGATACGCTTAATAATAAAGTAAAACAAAACTTAATTTGTAATCATGGACAACCCATGAACAGCCCGTGCCTACTAAAATTTTTGTTGGCTGGGCCTGGGCAAATACTAATCGGCCCGTAGATATGTTGGGTTGGGTATGAGTACGAGTTTTGAAGAATGGGCTGATTATGGTCTAACCCTTGAAGTCGTCCAGCCCGCCCGCCCAAGTTGCTTCCCTATTTTCTTCTTAATTGCAACTAAAGACATATTATTTTGTGTTAAAAAGAAGCATTAGAGTTTGACACCAAAATAGAATTGTGATGCAGTGGCAGGAGATACAACAATTTTGAATAGTCGAACATCCTATGTTGAATTTACGCTGCCATACATGAGCTCTGAAGTCTATACACTACTCCCAGCAAAACGAGGAGGCGCGCCCAAAAGCATATGGACCTTTGTAAAACCCTTTAGTTGGGAGCTTTGGCTGACAATGAGCATAACTTGCATTCTGGCTGGAGCAACATTTCAGTTCTTAGAGCACCGTGTCAACAACGAATTTGAATCTATATGGCATCATCAATTCTTCATGCTCTTCTGGTTCCCATTTTCCGCCCTCATCTTTCCTGAAGGTAATTCTTCAAAGCCTTTTCTTGTTTTCAAGTAAGAAAACTAGTAGCTTAACTTGGTACCAAATTTCTAATTTAGCAAGGTCTCGGATTCGGTTATTTCTAATAGCATATTTGGTCTCCTTTTACTATGGTGCAATTTGTAATCTGGCTATTTGTCCACTTAGTTGTGGTGCACCTTAATTTGTTTCTCCACGTACAATCAGGAACTTTCATGTGAGTGGAAGTGTTAAAGCATGGTATACTTTTTCTAGATTTTATTCGCTCAAAAGTTGAGCTTTTAGAGTAACATGTAACTTAACGTACTTTAAAGTTAATGTATTAAATAGTGGAGTGGAAACAACAATCCATGCTTAGACAAAACGTCAATCAAGAATTTTCTTCCTCAGTTGGTAAATGCTTGACAACAAAATACAATGTCGTAACAAGATTATTTTTCTAAGCTAATGAAACACCCTGCTACATTTTCTCTAACAGTGACAGGGGGCATGGCTAACCCGTGGTCGAAAGTTGTGATGGTGATATGGTTATGCATGGCATTCGTAGTAATGCAGGCTTACACAGCCAACTTATCTTCGATTTTCACTGTAGATCAGTTGCAACCTATTGAACCTAGGGTAATTCAGTCAGTTGGTTACCAAGAAGGCTCTTTCGTGCGGGATTTACTTGCTAGTGAGTACCATTACAATGTGACCCTCAAGTCATACAAGACCATTGACCAATATCACGAAGCCTTGATGAACAAGAGCGTTGATGTGATCTATGATGAGCTACCCTACATAAATCTCTTCCTCCATAAGCACGGATCCAACTACGTGAAAGTTGGGCCCATTTATAAGAGAACAGGATTTGGGTTTGTGAGTTTTTCTCCTCTTCTTTTTCTTTCTCTTTATTATTATGCATGTGAAGCGTAACGGTCTTATATGGTGCATCCGAGCAAAGGAGTCATGAGTTATATAAAGGTGAGCGAGAATACACCTTACTGAAAATTTGCAAAAAAAATTAAGGTGGGGCAAGACTCTAAATTTCTACACAAAGTAAGCCCACTTTGGTTAGAAAATTAACATTAGTACTAACATTTTTGAAAAATAAGAAAGAAAGATCGTTGGTGGGCAATCGAGGCATACGTGCCTCCGCCTCGATATGTATCTCTTCCAACTTGACAAGTTGATATATAACCTTTGATACTACAAAATGGTTATGTTCTTGTTTCTATCAAATGGCAACCAATTAACTCATAGTAGAGGGTTAATTGCAAATTTATGCCCCAACATGTGGCGCATGAGCAGAATCATCCTCCTAAGAACTTGAATAAAAAAATCTTCTCTCCAAATATGGCAGGGATAACACCCATTATCCAGCCTAAGAGCGGCTACTAAGTCAAGGATATCCTTTGTTGTTCAATTAAATGCAAGAGTGAATTTTGCAACTTAAAACATCGGGGAATATTTTTGAAATGCTTTGATAAAGACATTTATAAGAAAATTGGTCGAGCGCGCACTCTCTCTCTCTCTCCTCCTCATTGTTCTTTACCAACCACCACATGTTCTCCTAAAATATTTGTGTGTGGGCATATATTGGTGTTGCCATGGCCCCCTGGGGTATTCTTTATCATGTACTTATAAGGGGAGGCTTTTCACACCCTAATATGATTATCCGCCCTCCTTATTTGTCCACAAAAGATCATCAACAATTGTCACTAGAACATTTTTAGCGACAAAAATACGCTATAAAAGCGCATAATGGGGTGGAAATATTATTTTTCCGTATATGTATCGTAGTGTACATGGCGTAATTATGATTTATCAAGGCATCTGAACTGTTTCTAATGTAGTAACTCATCTTCAACACTCCAGAGCTTAATTCATATCTGTATTTTGAAATTCTATGTAGTACTCTTATTTCTGTCTTTAAAATTGTTCATAAGCTCTTGTAATTCACAAAATATAACATTGCAGGCATTCCCTCTTGGCTTTCCTTATGTCCCTGAGTTTTCTAGAGCAGTTGTAAATGTGAGTGAAAGTAAAAAGATGCAAGACCTTATGAAGAAGTATCACGTGCATGACTATTCCTCTGATGATCAAGCTTCCCAAGTCCCCTTCAAAACTCCTCCTCTCCTTGCCCGTAGTTTTATTGGCCTCTTCATACTCGCGGGGGTTGGTACCATTGGAGCTGTACTTGGCTCAGAATATGCCCTTTGGCAGAGACGCAGTGCAACACTTGAGATGACTAATGTTAGTGAAGATTTGCCAAATGTTGATAGTCAAGAGCACCCTCGACCAGTTTTTATCCCAAGTGATGGGGAAATTCCAATACAAGAATCAGATCAAGTAGAAGAAATCACAGAAGTCCCCCCTTCCCAAGAGGTGCCGCATTGAGAACCATTAACTCACTCTTTTTGAAAAAGATGTAAGCTTCCTTTGATGTATTCGCTCTCTTCAGAGTGTTTTATTTTGTTTTTCAGTTAATAGAAGAAATAAATATATTAAGTTCCAAGAATGGAGTCCTTAAGGCGAAATCATATTTTTCACTTAACTTGTTGTCCAGAACCTCCGCTAGAAACTAGTTTAAAGATTCTAAAGCTGATCAAGTGTGGTCTCAAAGTTGGATGAGGCCAATGACAGCTTTGGCAGCGAGCGGTAGTTAGGTGGCTGTTTTGACAATGAAGATCACCAGAAAAGGACCTTTAGCAACGAACAATTCCATCACTAAAAGTCTTAATTCCGTCGCAAAATACTTTTAGCGACGATACCCTGTCACAAAAAGTCCGTACGAATAGTCTCGCCGCTAAAAGTTTGGCTACGAAATTTGAAAATCTGTAGCCGAAAAATCAATGTTTAGTGACATACAATAAATTAATTTAGCGAAAGAACATTCGTCGCTAAAGAAAATTTTCATATTTTAGTTTGATTTATTTTTTTGAAAACTATTTAGTGGCAGAATTTTTTGTCGCTAAAAGTTTACCGATGGCCTTTTAGCGACAAATCTTCCGCCTCTAAAAGCCCATCGAAAAAGGACATTTATCAACGGAATTTTTGTCACTAAAAGTTTGTCGGTAAAACTTTTAGCGATAGAAATTTTTGTCGCTAAAAGTTTTAAAATACACAAACTTTTAGCAAAAGAATAAAATCCGTCGCTAAGAATATATTTATTTTTTTAATACCCAAACGTGGAATTTGAATTCAAACATGTAATCACTATTCTAAGACTCAATTCTCAATCTATATTTGGGTTAAATAATTGTTGATCCATAGCAATTCTAAACCACAAAGTATATATATTCAAATTCTATATAATTGAACATAAAATGTATATATTATATTGTTCAGAATTGTGAGCCAAATATATCAGGTGATACAAATAGGGGAGGGGAGCACAAATCTAGGAGGCACATGAAGGGAAGAGGGGGAGGGCTCTGGGCTCATTGAGACCAAGATCTGAATCCTACTGGTTGTCATTGTCCACGGGGGTATTGTCATCCAAATTTGGCTCGGTATGTCCCACAATAGTTTTCTGCAGGTGAAGGTATGGACGCATTTATCTCGATAGTAATTGTGTGTTGTATTTATTCATGTATAGATTGACTTCGTAAAATAATTGTTTTGTATGTGATCCTGAGCATCCAGAACACCTTTACAACAAAGCAATGAACATCCTCCAGAGATAACTGTCGCTCCGCAGCCGTGTCTGTGTCGGTGGAGGGACAACAGGGGGTGGGGACGCTCTCATCACGGCACGTGCAGTCGCGTTGGGCAGGCCATGTACACGCCTTTTCTGCCTATCAACGGACCCCAGTGTCCAGCCACCACTTCAATCCCCCGATACTTGTACTTGTGGCGCTGGTCGCTATCCAAACTACTGGCCAGGCCTCATAATATGTTCATACGAGGCCTGCAAAATAGTGATTTGATTCTGGGGACATTAAGGCAATAGACATTGAATCCATAGCCAAAATTTTAACTATAAAGAGATAAATTTGTAACTTACATCGATATGTCAGGAAATCTCTACAACGAAGTCCCCCGCCCGATGTGCATTATCTTTATCCTTCTTCCTCACGTGCGTCATTGTATACGTCAAAGCACACACCTTATTCTTCTCCGGGTTCTGGTGCTCAACAGCATTTCTATGTCGGACAACGTTGTGAGGCACTGACCTTCCTGCGTGCATAAGATCCTGATCCTTTCTGTTATCACTCCTGCTCCTACTCTTCACCTTTCAAGATGAATAAGTGATCCACTTATCAACCATCTTCACCTATACAGATGGTGTGATCCAATGAGGGGGATACCCCTTCTACTCCTCCATCGGGGTACCTTCTGGCAGCAACTTCCTCGCCCACTCCCGTGCATCGTGTAGACATTGCCAGTAAATTTTGGCGCTGTATGCAAAAAAAGCCATCCGCCCTTACACTTGTTGCTTAGGTGACTCAAACTCGAACTCCTCCTACAAGGCATCCAATTACACAATCCGTGCGATTAATTTACATATGAGGTACTAATTAAAAAAATATTAGCCGACAATTTATCAAACTATACCAGCCACTCCTCTTACAGGGCCTCCCTCATCCCGGCATCCCACTCCTTTTAGTACAGCTATGGCTTAAGTAACGATCCTTCACAAGGACACCAATCTTTGTTTTCGCAAGAAACTCCAGGATTCTAATAAAGAATGACATTAATATCATTAAATAAGTGAACATTAATAACTATCAGAATCGTTAAAGTGTCAATTACTGGATTATGTGATTTTTTACTTACTGGCCATCCTCGGTGAGAATAATTTGCTATTTTCACTGGGGATCGATATGCACCCCGCGTGTGGGTCCATGACCTCGACAAGATCCTAGAAAATACCAACAATTATGCAATTCAAATATAATTTAAATATAAGTCTAACATTACCACAAAATGCTAATATCAAATATACCTGAGGTCATTGAACTCACAGAAGAAGAACTAGCGTGCGGTTGAGCCGACCAAGCACCTGTCTTGGTACCTACTGAGGTGAACAACGAGGAGAACGATCTTCCTCTTCAACCAACACTTCGTCTAGGAGAAAAAGTTGTAGATGATAAAGAGGAAGATGTAGAAAGTGTTGAAGATGAAGAGGATGAGTCTACTGATAAAGAGGACAACGAGTCTCAAGAAGAAGATGATGATTCTTATATAGATGATTGACTTGTAGTTTTGTAACATGCATGTTCTTGTAATAAGTTACTTGAATATTTCACTTAATGTTACGACATAACAAAGTCATGTTTCCAACGTGACGTGTACTTTATTACTTCGTAATAATATGTCGACCTACTCGTTCATCCTATTCATATAGTGTTTCTACAGTTTTAGTGTAATCGAAAGCATGTGGTAGCAGCTTCGTGTTGTCATTTTAATGTGTTAATTTCTTTGGACTTCCTCTATACAAAGTCAGTTTCATGTTATGAATGATGGATAGATTACGGGCCACTTGTGGTCACGATAGACGTCGTGATGCGTCCACGCTAGCGATTCCCGCCTCGACATTGCCTCCTGATGAGGAGGCACATAGCACCGGCATCTAGCAGGCCCAGCCACGGCCACAACCCAATGAGATTCGATGATATATTTCTCAGACTTGATAACAATAAACCAATGAGATTTAAGATTTGTGACATCTTCCTCGTAGAATACTTGTGCATTTTGATTGGAAAACACAAATGGTTCGCCTGATGTAAGTCTTGACTTAATATTGACGTTTACAATCCCTTGCGAGCTAATACGCATTCCTCAATTGCACTTAATATCAAATCAAATATACTTGAACATTACTAATTAGTTTTAGCTACCCAGATATGTTAGCTCAACAATCTTCTCTATAAAATCTCATACAATTTTCATCATAACAGTCGCCATTGACTAAGACTTCACTATTTTGGGTTTGTTTAGTTCAGTCATCATCTTTTTGTTAAACTTAAAGCCGTTGACGATAGAGCCTCCGTGACAGGTTTACTAGAGCCTTGAGCTACTATTTTCAAGCAGAAGTCTACTGGTTTGTCGACTGATTGAACATATTATAAAAGACGGTAAAATTTAAGGACAATCCAAAATACTAATAAATTACATAACTATATATAACCCATAGTATAGTTTAGTTTGAGACTTACATGTCTTTTGAACCATATTGTATAGTTCTGTTTGAGACTTACACGACTTACACATCTTTTGAACCTATACATAACACATACCCATCCGAAAGCTTTAAATTTGTTAACCCACCAACGGACCTTCTCTACTTGTTTCTTGTTTAGAGAGTACGGTGCTTTCGGAAGTATTGTCCATTCGCTGACTGTCCGAGGATACAGTTCACGGCGTACACCCAAATGTTGTAGATCATTCTCGCTTTAAGGTGATTTTTTCAATTTCTCCCTTACATTCATCAATGTGTTGAACACTTTATCGAAAACATATATACAGTGAAAGAATGAGGGATGCAACTCTTCACTTAAGGGTACAATTATTGTCAAAGGTTGTAACTTTTTACAAAAGAAATAAATAAAATTTATTTAAAATGTTTTTGTCCTAAAAAAGATAAAGCTTGATGGGTCCAAGGCCAAGCCACGGATCGGGAAGGGCACAACAAGCGTGTGTTGTGGACCTCCTGTCAACCTAGGTCCCCTTCCTTAAAAAACTTGGATACCCTCAAGGGGCCCAACCTTTAGCCCAATGTTGGATCTTATAAAGAGACCACATTTTCTTTATCTATTCTATATGAGATTCTCTTTTCCCTTCAAGTTGAACTACAAACTTCAACTTTAATTTTTCTCATTCACTTCTTATTTGTTTTAAACTTGAGAATATATCACGATCATCTACTCCAATAGATGAACATATATCAATTTGTTCCTAACCCAATTATAGTGTGGAACCATTCAAAAATTGAGTCAAAGATGGTTCTCAGTATGAATTTAAAACCCAAAAATGCCAACAGAGCCACTATAAACCTATCTAGGGTCCAAAAAGTACCGATTGAAATGGGGCGATCTCTCTTTTTTCTTGAATTTAGGGATAAATTACAGTTAAAACTGTGTATTTATGTAATAGCTAGCACTTGTGTCATTTGACCGAACATGATACTAATTGCATCAAGAGTTATATGAAAGGACGTGATTGCCCTCCAGTCACCACCATTGTATCCTCTATTCTTACTACTTTTTTTTCTCTTATTCCTCTCATACTAAGATCATCGCCGTACCCTCCACCACTAACAACCACCATAGCAAAATCTCATCTCTCTCTGGATCAACCTCCTTTACTCCAACACCACCATCATGGCACGACCTCAACACCACCAACCACAAGTACAACACCACCCCAACACCGCAAATCACAACTACGACACCATCCTTTCACCACCGACCACCACAACTGACACTACCACCACCAATTTGCACACACGCGCAGCCACACACACACAAACAAAAATTTGCACACACATGCAAATTGCTTGAACACCAAAACCATCATGAGCAGCCCAATTGAGCTCCATGTGCATCTCCATCCTTTTGCCATTTCAAATTCACAATCCCATAGAGATGGCCATTTCACATTTAAAACTTAAGGATATTATTAACAATTTTAAAATATAAAATGATCACGTCAACCGAGATTTTGTTACTAAATCCTAATGCTCAAAAAATTTAACTTTTTTTCACATGTCGAAAACAGGTTCTCATGTTGCCAAAAACACAATCCTTGATTGTAATTTATCCTAAACTCAAGGATAAAACGTGATATTACACCAATAAAATCTTTCAAAAAATGGTTAGGAAAATTGTGATGGATTGTACAGCCGCGCTTAGAAATAGAAACAAAGGTTGCCTCCAGTCCATAGAGAAAGTCCTAAGAACATGGATACCGCAAGTTAAATATGCTCTATTACCTTGCAATATTGAGCAGCATGTTCTTGACTTCAACTGCGCGATAAATTGTTCACAAGAATCTGTCATTCTTAGGTGCTTGGATCGTAAAACCAAGCCAAGAAAGGCAAAACAATGTTATAACCAAGTGCCGAAAACACTGATCAGTCAACAAGGTTGACCGAACGGCTTTGATCCTACAATACACCAAGGCAGCCAGCAATACATGAAAGCTTGCTGTGCATTGACATGCTTCAACAGTTTGTACAACTTCAAAACTGAAAAGAAAGAAAACACCCAGTAAAAAACGATCAACAAACGCTCAGCTTGATTTTTTCAGCTCAACTACTATGATACTGATGTTGTCTTCGCTCCCCTTGGCCATGGCTAGCTCGACCAGCATCGAGGCTGCCTTGGCAGCACTACCTTCTGAGAATCTCTTTCTCATTTGGCCATCAAGACATCTTTTGACGACTTGGCATGCAACATCATTGGAGACCACATCCCATAAACCATCACTCGCTATTATTAGGAAGTTGTCTGACCTGGTTCGCTTGTTCACTGTGACCTCTGGCTCAGAGATCACATATGGCTTCAGATATTGGTCTCCTGCAGCCAGATGAATTCTTTTTAAGCACGTAGAGATGGAGGTAAATTTGGGCATTTGGCTTGTTGAAATGTCTCAAAGGCAAAAGCCAAGTAGAAAGATGCTCCAAAAGTTTACTCTAGAAAGCATCTGTAACTCGTGGCTTCCAAGTGGAAGAAAAAATAGATAAATCTCTCATCATTAGAAGCATGAAAAACTTGCTTTCCGATAGGCATTGCATCACTAACCAATATAAGCCTGATGATGATCAAGGAAAGCACAACGTAACGATTGCTCGCGACTCTTTAAGCGTATGATATAACTGGGTTATTGATGAGTATAAGGGCGAATGCCGCTCAAATAAGGTCAACTAGAGGATAAATGGTTCTAAATCACGAAGAAAGCTGGCATTAAATCTCGGAGAGAGAGCTTTGAGTACCTATTGATCTTGAAGTAGCAAGCACTCCTGAGACGCGGCAGCCGTTCCAGTTTATGACCCTTCCTCCAGCGGTTTCCACCCTCTCCTTCTCATCAGGTCTGTCCGGCTGTTTATGGAGGTCAAAGGCAGAAAATCACAATACAGACAGAGCCTACCAAAGGAAAATGATACAATTCTTAAAAAACAGAGGACTCTTCCGAACGTCACACACACAGCATGTGTTAGCAACGGCAGTATTTTCTTGATCATGATTCTTGATACTCTTTCATAAACCCGAGATAAGCTACTGCAATGCCACCATGATAGGAATGGAGTAGGAAACCTCAAACACTAAATCAAATTAAACCTGACAATCAAATTAAACCTGACTGACCCTTTTAGAAATGTGAAGAATTCAGATTAAGTAGACGAAACAAGATTTAATCCGTGAGCGTTAATACATTTAACAGCAAGTATAATGTACACCAATTCCAGAGACAGAATAGCAACTCCTATCTTATCATGATTTCAAACATTGTAACAAGAAACGACATTATTCCACATAATTCAAACTTGTATCAGCCGTATTTGCAGGTGTTGACAATGGATAAGAAACTCTGTTACGGGTCACTTAAATTCAACTACGAGATTACTGACCTACTGCAGCTCTTAGCAAGTCGCAATGCGTGCAGCCTATAATCCAATGTATTATTGACTGTTAACGAGCTTCACATTTAGGTTTTTATATGACAACAATAATTGTTAAGCTCATGAACAAGAAGAAAATAAAATTACCGTCTTACGGTTGCAATGAAGAGTATATCTTTATCTCAAGAAGGTGAAAGATTTCACCTTGTGATCACGCGATAAAGGCACCGCCCCTACATTGCGACATAGCACAGCCCTAGAATCGCCGCAGTTCGCCACCACAACCTCCTCCTTCGCCACCACCACCACCACCGCCGTCGACCCTGCTGTCTTCACCGACGACGACAAGGAGCTCTCTTCTCTCCCAAACTCACCATCACTTAATCCCTTCACTTCCTCATCCATCTCCGCGAAACAAGCCATCATCACCTTCTCCCAATCCGTCCCTCCACCTCCACGATACGACTCGATTTCCTTCCCCAGCAAGTGGTGTAACCGCACGCGGCATGCGTCTGAAACCCTGGATCCGCCGTGCCCGTCGTACACCGCAAAAAACGAAAACTCTCCTTCCGCAATTTCCGGCTCCACCGTCATCGCGTCCTCCATCGCTCTCCTCCGTCCGATCACCGACATCGTTCCGTGCGAAACGTAATTCAACCTCTTTGACATTTTTTCATCTCCAGAATGTCCGCCGCCAGTGACGAATGATGAAGTAACATCCCTGGTATCTTCTTTCGGCTCTTCCTCAACCGGTAGGGCCATGTGACATGGTCGTATCATGTCACTGGAGTTGTCAATGTCTCCCGTTAACATCTTGTCAGTTTCCGGTGACGAGGTATCAACGATCACAGTTGCAATTTCGGGTTTCATCCGTTGAATTCTCAACCGTTTCAGACGATTTCCTCTCGCTCTTTTCGCAAGGAATTCGCTTGGCCTAGCGGATTCTAGCATCGTGCAACGGCTCACCTCACCATAGTCTCCAGCCGGTGATTGGGAAATGTTTCCCGACGACCACTGATCCGTATTTTGCAACTTTCAGTGGAGAAATTAAATAGAGTGGAAAAGGTGGGGGGGAAGTGATCGGTTGATAGCGTGGATCGACGCCACTTGGTTAGCGATACGGCGGCGTTTGAGTGGCGAACCGAGTTAGGCGGGATTGGATTTTTCTGAGAGGGGAAGACTTGGACGGCTCAGATTGAATTCTGGAACGCGTGGCGGGAGATCTGGTGGACAAAAGTGATCGATTTCGGCGGGAGAGAGATTGTGTTTTGGAGGCTAAGTTGGTGGGCCGGGATCGACGTCTGATATTGAGCGGAAAACGACAGCGTGGAGCTTCGATTTGCGAAAGGGCAGATGACAAGATGCGTTAGTCGCTACTAGTTTCGCCAAGAGTCGTCATCGGCAGACACACCCGATACTCCTCCGAAACAGAACGAGGACAATGTGTTGGCAAGTTCGTGACACATGCTATATATTTTATTAACAACATAATTTTTATTAAAAAAAAATTAAGCTTATAGAAATTAAACATACCCTCAGAGATGGTATCTATCAGTTAAAATTTTTACTTTTGTAACTTCTTAAAAATTTAATGAAATCACAAGTGTCACAATTATAGATATTAGTTATGTAACATTAAAAGGTATTACAACAAAAAGGACTGTTCCCTTTATAAATAGTATATATATTGATTTAGAGCTAGAGATGATTATTCCTAACGTAATCTAGATTAAAATTTTAATTAGGTTTAGTTAAATTAGGTTGTTAGGTGTTTGAAAGTTATTGAAAAAAGAAATCAACTTTCAAAAGTTAAAAAATTGATTAGGTAATACTTCAAAAAAGCGAGAATTATAAATAATCACTCAGGTTTGACCAAGTAAAGCAGAATATCTGACATTTTGCATGTTTTATTTTATATAAAATTTCTATCTTCTTGTCATATTCAAACTGTTTTTAGTATTTTTATCAAAACAATATAAATAAATTAAAGCTGATTTTACTTTAAAAAAAAAACTTATAGCTGTTGTTAAAAGTTAATTAAGACTGAATTTGAAGTTTACCATGGACAATCAATTCCGAACATATACAAATATTCATGTTTATATTGCTTTGCTAAACTAGTATGCAGCTACAGATGTTAAAATTTGGAGCATACAAAGCAAGAGTTATATTTGATAAAAAGAAAATCTCGAGTTCAAGAATTTGTATTTAGAAATATGAACTTACTTTACGATTTAAATGAATAAATTCTGAATCTAACTACATGCAGAGAAAACAGATAATACAATCTGGTCAAAGTAAGCATTACTGTTATAAAAGCCAAATACGTTTTCACGGTAGAGCTGATCTAATTTTTGATATAAAGTACTGTTACGAAATCGCTCTTGATAAATATGTATAAAATACAATAAATAATTATAAGAACACACGAATTCAGAGAGAACTTAAATTCACTTTAATTTACTCAAATCAGATTTATAGCCCTTCCCTCACATGTATCTTTCAATTGTCATCACATTATACAAGAAAACATATCGTATTTACAGTTATGTC
Organism: Escallonia herrerae; assembly: GCA_033070095.1. Lineage (NCBI taxonomy): Eukaryota > Viridiplantae > Streptophyta > Magnoliopsida > Escalloniales > Escalloniaceae > Escallonia > Escallonia herrerae. Next base: position 201,140 of record JAVXUP010001091.1, read on the forward strand.
CAACTTAAGGAAAACTTAATCCTACTTACGTAGGTACACTAAAAAAATTCGGCCTAAATTGAACCCCTGATAAAACCTGCGTAAAGGATAAAAAGATAATTTTGATGGACTCTATTAACAGCTCAACTTACACTTTTTTTTTCTTTAATCATAATAAATAAAAGACATATATTAACAAAGCACCGTGTGTTACATTCAAGATAAAGTTATATAGAATAGAAGGTACAATCATTTGAAGTATGCAGCAGAGTCGTGTCGATTGTGATAAAGCTAACCCTTATAGTTCATCTTTCCCAAGAAGAACCAGAACAAGTTTCTTAGGGTTAAATATATGGCTACATTCAAGTTTGACACTGGCATTATCGGTCCAGTTCTGACTAATCTGGAACGATGCATCGCTCATGGAGTGTAAATCCGGAATCATTCGATCACACTCAAACTCATCTCATAGAGTCTTGTGTTAGCATCTATCAACTATCTGGATTCTTCTGGTACTAGCCAAGAGAGGAGTGTTGTGTTCAGCCGTGCAGAGTCTGGTCAAGCTTCTGCGTTGTCATTTGAAGGTAAGCAAGTTGGTCATTAGCATTACAACCAACACTCACGGGTACAATGAACTCAATCGGCCTCTTTTGCCCAATTGGGGTGCCATCAGCCATGACAAGGCTTTGAAGTTCTCTGAACGAGCCACCAAGGCCAAGAAGAGGTTACCAGTAATCTGTGGGCAGAATACAGTGGGCTGATGGAAACCACCACCTTTTGTTCGCTAAAATTAGTTCTGATGTCATTTGCGATGCACCTCGATTTGATTTTTTTGTATGGCATGATTTTTTGGTCCAAGAGTTAATGCATCGTATCCGAACAAACCATCCGCAATTTTAGCTACCATTTTTCTCTTTTTGTGAAGATGCAGCTCAGGATCAAAATCCTCTGTTGTACAGTATTTAGCGATAAAAGATTGTCATTCAAAGTATTTTATCGCTATTACTAAAATTTATAGTGACAATTTTTTGTCGCTAAAAAATATTTAGCGACATTTTGTAGGTACAACACCTCTGCTGTACAGCAGAGGTTCTTGATCTGCAGCTCAATCAATGCCTATTTTTGTTAAATCTACTTCTTCCGTCTCTAAAAAGAAATTGATGATAATTTTTGACCGTTTATTGACGAAGAAAATAGTTAGCGAGAAAAAAGAAGTAAAATTAGCTTCATCTTAAATGTAGGTGAAGAGATTGAAGGAGTGACGATGGTTTAGGCCCGTTAATTAGAGTGGGGCAAGGTTGTGATGGTTGAGGTCTTGAGGAGCAGCCCAAACTTGAGACTCAAGTTTGGGTTGGGTCACCTTCACCCCAGTTCACTCTCCGTTGCAGATTTAGCACTGTGTTTGGCTAATTGGGTGAACTTAGTACACAAGATATGACACAAAAAGCAGCATATAGAGTGCCATTAGCAATATTAGGACTGCTAGTAGAGCCACCTATTTATCTCATTCTCCATTGTCACACTTCAAAGTTTTAGCAAGGATGACTAAAAAGACTACGTTTGACTATGTTTTATGTCATAGGAAAGTTACCCATGACTCTAAAACTTCGTAATTTAGGAATGAAATGACAAAATTACTGGAAAGGATTCAAGGAATTGGCAAAACACACTACATAAAGCTTTTCTATGAAATAACAACATACTCAATTTTGTGGTGCACGCAGAAAGAGCCTAGTTTGTTCGCCAAAATGAGAAACACGCACGATCTCATTGTCTCCTCTCTCTTTCATGTTGGAAGATCTTTAGCTGACCTTGCCTCTTCGTTCGGTCTTTATTTTGTTGGCCAATTACGAGACGAGACATATTTGCCAACATACACCACCCAACACATGCACACACATGCTCACGTGTATGCGCGCACGCCTGCACACATTCCATTAGCTACCAACCACTGTCAAATTACTATCCATTCCCCCCCCCCCCCCCCCCCCCCCATATCTAGGCTCTCTTGCCGCCCTTTTTTTTTTCCTTTGTGGAGACAATATTTGCAGTTCGATTTGTATGGTGTGTTTCATGGTGGTGGTGATTAAAACGAGTTGTGGTGGGTGGTGAAAATGTATACCAGTGGTGGACGAGAGAGATGACTTTGAATAGTGATGAGAGAGGAGAAAAACAAATGCGTTTTCATAATTTTGTTTATTTTCATGGACCGTCTACCCGTTAACTCTATTACTTAATTAATTGAAAACAAAAATTGTAACTTTTGAATTTCAATGGCTGGGCGTAGTCGTTTCTAACAAACAAAAACTCGCCGAGTGCAAACTCTGTGCTAGTCCAAAAAGTCAAACCTTCACTGAGGTCCATTTCTTTCAAAACTCGTAGACCGACCTTCTTACTGATTGCCTGTGCTTCAAATTCGGACGAATTCTCCGATTAATCATCCAATTTGAAAACAACGAGTAATCGTAGGCAACCTCTCAAGTCCGGCAGTTTAATGGCGAACGAAGCCACGATGGAATTGGAGAGCCTTTGCTTGGTGAATCTGTGCATCGAAGCCTCCAGCCAGAACCGAGCCGCCGTCGAAAAGTGGCGGAAACAGCGGCGCTCGCTCGAGCGCCTGCCGTCTCAGCTCGGCGAGCTTCTCTTTCACCGCCTCCTCCGCCGCCGGCTCCTCAACCCCTCTCTTCTTGAGTAAGTCCAACATATCTCATTCACTCATTTCCTTTTACCTCTTTTTTCGCTCTTAAGGAATCGTTTTGTTATTATGCTATGTGCTGGTTATGTGAATTTCGTTGTGAATTACTGTGCGGCGATCTTGTAAATTGTCGAAAAAAAGAGTACAATTTGAAACAAATCACATAATGTTATATGCAATAAGGCTTACATTTGCAGTCTTTTGTTGCGTATAAGGCTGTATGGTGAAATGTGAGCAACACGTACAAATATATTCGTATGTATGCTGTAATAAGCTGTGGTAAAATATATCAGCATCAAGTTAGGGAAATTCACGTTGTAATATTCTTATAAGAATTTTATGCGGCTTTAGAATATCCTGAACACGCGATATGTAAGCAACATATTTGTAAATGTTTGGGACCGCTTTATATGCGTGGTTTTATATGTGTAAGCGGGTTATTAGTGAGGGAAATTCAGATTTACAGCTCTTTTAATCCTTGGGATATAGAATATCTGCGCTTTTTGCAGTCTTAGAGTTCTTACGCTCTTCATTATTTCTTAAACTGACTACAAAAGACTATAAGGGTTCGTTTGACAAAAAAAAAAATTTGGTTTTCAGTTTTTAAAGAGCAGCTTAATTTTTTTTTTTATAAAAACAAGTGGGTGTTTGATAACCCCTTTTTTTTTGAGGTTTTTTTTTTGGGGGTTTGGTAACCCTTTTTATTTTGACTTTTTTTTTTTGTGGTTTGCGGTGGCGGTGGTGGGGCGTAGCGGTGGTCGACGGTGGTGGTGGCCGACGGCCGAAGGTGGCTGTCGGCAGTCACCGGCGGTGGTGGCCGGCGGCCGAAGGTGGCTGCCGGCAGTCTCCGGCGGTGGTCGCCGGCAGCCGGAGGTGGCTGCCGGCAGTCTCTGGCGGTGGTCGCCGGCGGCCGGAGGTGGCTGCCGGCAGTCTCTGGCGGTGGTCGCCGGCGGCCGGTGGTGGCTGCCGGCAGTCTCCGGCGGTGGTCGCCTGAGGTGGCTGCCGGTGGTGGGAGGGTGGTGGTGGTGGTCTAAAAAAAAAAACCAGTTTTTGGAGTTTTTTTTTTTACTCTTCAGTTTAAAAACTGGTTTTTTAAATTGAAAAAAAAATGGTTACCAAACGCTCCTTTTTTTTTCAATTTTAAAACTGAAAAAAAAAAGAGTGTCAAACCTACCCTAAATTGTTAGTTTTTTTCTTTTTTTTTTCCTTTCGTAGGATTTTTAAACACAGCATAGAGAGGATTGACCTGAGAGGTGAGAGCTATGTGGATGCAGAATGGATGGCATATATAGGTGCATATCCTTACTTGCAATCATTGAACGTTGGAGATTGCCCTAAGATCAGTAGTTCCTCCCTTTGGCCGATAACCGGTATGCGCTCTCTGCTACTCTTATCTAGTTTCTTTATCATGTTGCAACACGTTACCCAATGTATACACTGATTTGTCATGTTCTTTAGAGAGACAAAGTATGCTATAAATGTGTACTTCTGTTCTTTTACAGTCGGTTGCTCATACCTTGACAGCAACTAATCTATTTCCGAAGAGGATTGACTTGTTCTAATTTATATATTTGGAAATCTTGTCTTCAAGATGGGGAAGCTAGCTCTACTGATTGATTTTAAATTGTAACCAGGCGAGTTAAAGGGGTGTGCAATGCTCAAACATGAAGCATAATAAAGAATCAGGCAGATTGTTGCATAAAAGAGTGTGTTTTGGGCAGGCATAGAGCGGCATACTTTTGTCTCTAAATGCAGCTGACTAATCTAATGGCTAGAGTTTGAAATATTTAAATAACTACGTGCGGATAAAACTTTTAATCGTTTCAGGTATCACTAGTTTAACGGAGCTGGACCTTTCAAGATGCTCTAAGGTTACTGATTCTGGCATTAGGCACCTCTTTTCCATCCCAACTTTGGAGAAATTATGCATTTCAGAAACAGGTGTCACTGCAAACGGGGTTACGCTTCTGTCCTCATTTACAAATTTATCTTTGTTGGACCTGGGAGGCTTATGGGTCACTGACGTGGCACTTAGTTGTCTCCAGGTGTATTATTTTCTCCTTGTATTTGTTTTCAGTCTTCTCGTTTATTTTTTTGGTTTTGCTCTTTCTTACTCCTGAAAAATGCCATCTAAATTTGTGTTTGTGCTTTATTCTCTCTATGTTTCTTCCTCTTTCTTTTTAGTGTGCCAGATCCCTGCTTGTTTCTGTTTATCCTACCTATACAATCTTTTGTAAGTTGTTTGCAACGAATAAACTGAAAATATGAACCATAATTTGGAGATTTAGAGCAAATTTTAACGTGCTTCCTGACCATGTGCCTGCATTTTGTGTTGTCCCTGAAGCTGGATAAGACAGATTTACCACTGGATTATATTAGCCCACTATATGTTAGTGATCGATGTGCTATTTTGTGTGTCCTTCACGCAACAGCAACGATTCTGCAGTTTCTGCATCTAATGTATTAGTAATGAAATATGGTTCGTTGGTTTAGCTGGGCACTAATTCAAAACACTCCCCCCCCCCAACCCAACCCCCAAAAACCTAATCATACGCACACACGGACAGAGGATTGGCTACACAAATAGTTTCTTTATGGAGTCGCGCATGCTATTTTGTCGGAATTTTCTTTTCGAATTTTGGTGCATAACCATTCAAGCTAGGTGTATTTTGTCAAAAAAAGTTCTTGTCTACTATTGTCTGGGTGCCTGAAGCACTATTTCTCTAACATTCATGGTATCCATTCTTTTTAGGTTCTGCAAAAGTTGCAATACCTTGATCTTTGGAGGAGTGAAATATGTTACAATGCAGCAACTGTCCAAATTGTTCCCCAAGCTGAGCTTCCTGAATCTAGCCTGGACAAAGGTTACAAAGTTGCGAAATTTGTCCTCTCTTGCATGCCTAAACATGAGTAATTGCTCCATACTTTCTATATATGAAGTGCGTGGTGATAAAGGTCATCTGGCAGAGCTTATTCTCACTGGAGCTACATTCCTGGATGTTGATGAAGCCTTTTTGCATGTTGACACCAGTTTACTTTCGTTCTTGGATTTGTCCAACTCTTCTGTTCAGAGTTTCTGGTTTTTGCCTTCCATGTGTGCATTGGAACATTTGGATCTTAGTGGTAGTGCAATGGCAGATGAGTCAGCTGAAATTATTGCACGTATAGGAGCCAATTTGGATTCTTAAATCTCAGCAATACAAGAGTGAGCTCTGCTGGAGTGGGAATATTAGCTGGACATGTTTCCAATCTTGAAACTATATCATTGTCTTGTACACCTATTGATGATCTTGCCGTCTCGTACTTGAGCATGATGCCTTCACTAAGGGTTATCAACTTGAGCAATACAAATGTTAGAGGTACGATTCTCTCGTAAATTGTGGTTTGTGTTGCATTTAGTATATCCTTGTTATCGTATGGTTTCGACTGCTCCCACAAGTGGGAAATGCTCATTTGCCTCCATGATAATGGACGCCTGATGTTTTAATCCATTTACTAATTCCAATATAATTGCCTTGTAATTAAATGGATAGATTGTTTGGCTCGCGATTAGTTGTTATATATACTCTTTTCTGATGCCAATGGGCATGAAATATGGAGGGCCTTTATTAGTTACGACCCTCATGCTAGGCCGGTGTTTGGATACTGTCAAGGTGCACTTACAATGCCCTCAACTACATAACATTGCCCTCTTAAACCCATAAAAATAATCCACACATCTCAGGCGAGTGCCTATTGTATTAGGTTGCGGAATTTATACCCTTTCAGATTAGATTGCATGCTTATTTACTAAAATGGCCGGTTCTGCTTGCCCGGTTACTCCATGACACGATATCTCTTATATTGTTATGGTTTCCTAGTGGTTTCTTACCTAGATGCGCCCTACTGGACCATCATATTTATTGTTTTTTATCATCATTTTTATGATCACACTATAGTGCCTTTGGAGATCCCTGTTATTTTATCTCCAAAATATCATGCCTTAGTTTGGCTGGACTACCAGGTTTGATCCAACAAATAGGTGCTGAGCCAGATTGGGTTCCGTCACTGGCAGCTCTGCAAAATCTCAGGTTTTTAGAGAGGTTAGATATGGAGGAGACCCAAGTTGGGGATGCAGCACTGGAGCCTCTATCAACTTTTCAAGGATTGAGATATCTTTCTCTCAAAAGTGGTTTTCTCACAGACATGTCTTTACATCACTTCTCATCTATTCAGGAGTTGATTAGCCTCGGTATTCGTGATGCCGTTTTGACCAATGCTTGGCTTGATTCATTCCACCCTCCGTCGACGTTAAAATTGCTGGATCTAAGGGGTTGTTGGCTCTTAACGGAGGACATCCTGTCAACATTCTGTCAAAAGCATCCTGAAATCCAAACGAGGCACGAGCTGATTCATGCCCTCCCATCAGACCAAGATCGCTCCAAACATCTCCTCACGACGAGCAACTCCGAGAACTTCACGGTGGAAACAGCAGCAGGGAAAAGTATCTACGCTGCCACTCAGGCCTGTGAAGGATTCTTTTATCGATCAAAGGTTGAAGTATAGGAGAGAGGAACTACTCTCGTTGCAGTTCTCTTCTACATCGCTTGTTCCTATCGGTAGCGTGCGGCCTGAGTTGCAAATGGAATAGATGTTACTCCCTAATGATTATGTAGCTACATCGCCCATTCCTGTTGAAATCCCAGAGAGTACACAGCCCCCAAAGTAAAGCACACCACACAACGAGAGTTTTGAGCTATAAGTCAAGTATGAAAATGAAGTGTCTCTGAGGTTAGTATCGGAGTTGGTTGTTGATGTCGGGAAGAGTCCATACCCGTGGCTGGCATCGATCAAGCCAACAAGGTTGAGCCCAAGGCTCACTGTTATATATACTTATTTCTCTGTTTTTGTCGCTTCCTCTTCAGTGACGAAAGATTTTGTTACTATAGCTCATTCTAACAGCACTTTTCGCTGCAAGTAATGTTCCCCGTTACTCAACCAACACGGATTACTTGATTTCGTAATAAAAAATGGTTCTGCAATTGCACGAATCGGTAAGAAAAGCCAAAACTTTGTCCAACAAGACAGTTTAATTTATAAGAAATCTTTTGTTAGTTGCTTGCACACGATATTCGTTGATTAGAAAATCTATTTGGTTCTCTACAGTTCCCGAGAGAACTGCTCTAGGGTTGCACAAATTTGGATTTCAAAGTGCTCAACTAAACAGAGTTATGTACATTATAAGGTGAAGAAATAGGGTACAAAAAAATGTGCCATGAGTAGCAATTATAGGGTCCCTTGAGAAGAAAACTGAAACTGGGGTATCACCCTCGGGGCAGCGTGTGCTTCGCTTCATTCACTTCTTGTACATGCTGTCAATGATATTCTGCAACAAAAGATTCCTGGTCAGGACTATTGATAAAGAAAATGACTTATTTGCAGAGTAAAGTAATCAGATGCCAAAAAAAAAGGTTTCGTGTTTTAAGAGTGCTATTCCAAGCAAGGCCCGTCAAAGAGTACGTCATTTGTGAAGCAGCAAGCCACATGGCATTACAGAGGCATTGGCCGATAGGATTCATTCTGGCCGCAGTGGCCCAAGCCGCAAGCCGCATATTCGAAAAACGATATCATAGATCATGAAATAGATTGGTTTGAAAATCACTGCTAATCAAGCATTCAGCAGTGTTTCGCAGGTGATAAACCCAGGCCTTTCGTGCTCATAGAGATGATAAAAAGAAGCTGTACCTGGTAATACTTTTGCAACTGTGGCCTCTTCTTCTTGAATGTCGGGGTGAGAAGGTCGCGTTCTATGTCGAAGGGCACGGGATCAAGGTGAACAGCTCTGATAAATTCAAACCCTTTCAGCTGCAAAGCACATCAGCAAGAATTAGAAAAGGCTTGAAGAAGCTTGGGACAGGTGTTTTTATTCCTGTTTTTATTGCTTAATTAATATGGTTAAATACTTGAAGAGTAAGAAGAGATCCAACCTTTTTTTCTTTCCCAATCTTCGCTAGCTGTCCAATAATGTACTCTTTCACCTTGGGATTTTCACATAATGAATCAAAATCCCCAGATACGCCATTTTCTTCAGCCCAGCGTTCAACTGCTTGCTTGTTTGGGTTGACAATAGCAACAAGGAAAGACTCGAAGCTATTTCCATATATCCATATCTGAATTTGAATGGAAAAGGCAGAGTTCTCAGAATGAACGGTGGCACATTCATACAGTAAACTCTTTTAACATCAACAAATATCAAAACATAGGAATGTCATCAACATGTGACTGCATAATACATTTCTCATCCTCTTTCCACACTAATGAGATGTCCGTCAAACATGTTGAGCTCAAGTTACTTGTGGGGTTGGCTATCAGACCAATTGACTGATTACCTCCTAATACCATATTAGATATATATATATATATATATATATATATATATATATATATATATATATATATATATATATGTTTATATTTTCAAATTCAAGTCCAGTTCCGGACCCACTTTTCTGCACCGTTTATGAATCAGTAGCCAAAGCGAAACTTGATTAATATCATGGTGAATGTGCATTGGGGGTATCAGGAAGGAAGAAAGGGAAAGGAGTTTTCACTTCAGTACTATTTTTGTAGCAGTTGCGAGTCCTATAGAGTCAAAGTGAAGTAATTTGAGGTGCACAAATCAAGTACGTATTAAAAACTGCACCCATATCTGTACATGTATACGCACACACCACAAGTGTAAAAATGAGTGTGTGTGGACGATGTTAAGAGGCATACCGAGTCAATATCAGAAACAACACCGTAAACATTTTCCAAGTTCTCAACTGCCACATATTCCCCTTGTGACAGCTTGAAGATGTTCTTTTTGCGGTCAACAATTTTCATGCTTCCATTTGGTTGCCACTCACCGACGTCCCCTGATGCAGAAGGTTATAGCAATTATATAGTAATGGGCATAAAACAGATACATGAATGATAACCCGAAACTAATTCAGACAAGAAATGCAGGTATACCTGTGTGGAACCACCCGTCAACCATGACCTCTTTCGTGAGGTCTTCACGTTTGAAGTACCCTGAGAATAGGGTTTCCCCCCTTATGCATATTTCTCCACGTGGTGTGCTTGAAAGGGCGTCGTATCCCATTTCAGGAACAGATTCCAGGCATGTATCCACATTGGGTACTGGAGGTCCAACTGTACCCAACATATCTACCTCATTCGGTAGCGATACAAATGTTCCCGCACAGGTCTCTGTCAGGCCTACATCACAGTCAAACAAACAAGTTCAGATTTCTACAGCATCAAAGTGCATGTCATTATTATTTTTACTGAACGACGAAATATTGCAGAAACCCAGCCATCAGTTCCCCCTTGTGGGAAAGCTAAGAACAGAAAAGAAATGCAGGCAAGCAGGAACACCGTGACAGAGAAACTCTAAACGACTATTGGCACGGGGGTTAAATAACCAACATATGATGTACAAGGATCACCCTGTGAAAAATTGACTTTATTACAGTAAGCATGTCCAGAGAATAAATGCAGTAGCTTTTACATCTGGTAAGAGTTCGTTTAGCTACAAAACAAAAGAACTTCAAAGTTCAGCAAAAATTGCACAGAAAGGCACTTTGTCAAGAGACATATCATGAGGATCACCCTCTGATGACTTTATTACGGAAAGCATGTCCAGAGAACAAATGCAGTAGCCTATTCAGTTTGGTGCAAAACACGAGAACTTCAAAGTTCACCAGATGGGCAACAGTAGAAAGGCACTTTGTCAAGGCACCAATGGAAGTGTTTTGTCATTATAGCAGTTGTAATTGTAACCACTACAGTGTAGGCAAAACTTCAGCGGCAAAAGCATAGGAATCTTTACCACCACCACCCCCAACCAACCCCCCAAACTCTAATGCAGGAAAATAGAAAAAGAAGTAAACTATGTTAGCAACACTAGGGTTTGCAAATTATCTGCCATAAAATAAGAGCAACTCGTTAAAGCAATTGACAAAAGGGAAACAGGGAAAAATCTTAATTAAGTGATCCCCAAAACATCCACCTAGAATTAGAAAGTTTACGGACAATGCCAAAGAACTGAGATACAAGTTGAAAAGGGCGGGTATATTTTCAACCATGTAAGAGTTGCATCTCGAAATGTAAGTAAGCTTCTTTAAATGGAGCACATAGTTTTACTCAAGCACAGGACTGTAGAACATAATGAAATCGAAGCGTGTATCATATGTTCAGTAACTACCAAGCTACTAGATAAGTCAAATCTATGCAAGCAACTAAAAGTGCTAGAGTAATGATTAGCATTCTTGCAAGCTTTCAATTTCAAGCGTACAGTACCATATCCTTGAAGAACATGAGCACATGCCACCACCCGTAGATAAGCTTCAACATGGGAAGCAAGAGGTGCTGCTCCAGATAAGATAAGCCGTACATTTCCCCCAAGCCCTTGCTTAACCTGTGCAAGAGAGAAGATCGATGACAGTCATGTCACCATTAGACTGTAAAGAGGTAAAAGAAAGGGAGCTGCCACGTAGAGATAAGAAAGGATAGAGAAGGGGGGGTACAAGTTCCCCACCTTGCTGAAAACAACTTTGTCGCAAATGGGAGCTGCCTCTGTATGTTTGTGCCCCTTCTTCATGTTGCGAAATTTGCTGCATCATTTTTAACCCAGTGGAAGAAATCACAATTAGCGACAAAGACAGTATAATATCTCACCAACAAAGTGACACCATTTGGAATAAAATCTTTATTCTAGTAAATTTTGCATAATGCTCAGTGCAGACTCTTCCCTATATTGCAAATCCTAAAGAGGAGAGAAGATGATTTATTATACGGCGTCTCTTTCGAAAAGAATCTTTATCCCATAAGATAGAAGTGAAAGAAATAAGCAGAGGACCAAGAACATATGCTACGAGAGAATGTCAAAGTGGAAGCATTAAATATCTATGTTTAGATTTCAAAAAATGATGTCCCTCAGAATTTAAAAGGAGAAGACCACCTGGAAAAGGAGAAGCTTAAGATTTGAAGGAGCTTATGTCTGCTTTTGTAAAATTTCCTTGGTTTAGAGACGTGGAATGAAACTTACTGCCAGTATGCGACGTTAAACAACATATTTTTCACGAAACCCCCTGCAGAGATCTTCTGTGTCAAACCTGAAATTATGCACAGCAGTTAGTGACAGGCTGACAGCAGCAAATGTGAATTCTCAGATATTATGTAATTGCACGGGAAGGATATAACACCAGAAAGGACATGGATTCTGAGTTTAGTAACTTAACGTGGTAATGCCTCATCCGATGTAATTACGCCTCTACGGCCAACAACCAAAACCATGTTTCAACACACTGCTTGCGCGTGATCCAAATCATGAAACTAGTACACGCTCCATGTCAACCAAATTTATCTGTTATTAATCTTCCTTGCATATAATTAGTGTTAATTGAAAACTTATCATGTTCTCTCGCAGCAAATCCAATTGGTTAGCCCTTGTTTTATTCACACGTTTCAGCTATCCAACATACTGTCTAAATTACCAGTTGTACACAATTTCTCTTTCAACTTCACAGTTATAGGCAAATCAGACAATATTGCAAAAGCACTCCATCTAAAGTTGACCCAACCAATGACTCAAAGCATAAAGAACACATCGAGGCGTAATAGTCTGGGCCGAACTCTACGAGGCTTACGCCTGCTGTCCTAAGAACATACATTAATGTTAAAGTTTAAGCAAAATGTGTCAAGGGTAAGGGAAAAAAAACCTGAATATATTCTGTCTAACACCCGGGGAACAGCACAGAATATAGTAGGTTTTAGCTCTCCAATGTCTTCGATCAACAATTTGACATCCTAAAAGATGAAATAACAATGGCTAGTTGTTACAGAAAACTCTTAGTTGAGAAAAATAAAGTTAGTACTCCTCTTACCCCACGCCAAAATCCTATTGAGGCCCCATGATTGATAAAACACTCTTCGATCGCCCGATCAAAAATATGTGCCAGCGGGAGATATGAAAGATAAACATCCTTCGCAGATACCTTAAAATTCAAACAATTGTTTTAGCATTCTTATTCTGAAGAGGAATCAGGAGTACATTGAAAAGCATAGTTATTTACCGCTTCATCAACACCCTCCAGCAAGCGCTTGACCCCAGCTATAAAAGTGACAATGCTATTATTAGAAATCATAACACCCTTGGGGTCTCCAGTTGTTCCACTAGTGTACATTATTGTACAGATGTCACTTTTCTTTTTTATTGGAAGATCGAAGTGTTTATTATTTCCCTGCGCATAAATAAAGGTATATTATTAGCAACATCGTTTCAGAATTTTGACAAGTGCTAAAGAAACGTATATGCACAAGAACATGAAGATAACTAAAATGTGTCATTTATTCAACACAAGTGCTGGCAGCCAAGTTGCTGCTCCAGCAATCATAGAACAGTTTATGCCAAATAAATCTCCATCAACCAAAGACACCAAGAATCAAACTACACAATGGGAGATGGTCAATTTTAGTAAACAGCTTTTTTTCATAGAAAGCAACAACAATGAAGTGACAAAAGCAAAAGAGAAACTATTGGATAGCGGTGAAAGAGACCTCAGCTCTTATCACCTACAGAATGAACTTGAGAGTACATGTTGCATGACCAACACTAGGAGTTACCTACATTAATGACGTTAGTTTACAATGATTGACCTTTTAACAAAAGAACAAAACAAAGCAAATCCATTTATGCATCCAACAAAACATGGACTGAAGTCAACAGCAAAAATCTGGACTTTACCCTCACCAAAATGTTCATATTCCGATCAACAGGAGGATCAACAACGGTAATCTTCCCCGCGGAGAGACGTCAAAATTTTTCGATCATACGTATGAAGACACTTCAAAAGGATGTTGAAGCCCATAGCGAACAATAAGTCGAAACAATAGAAGAAGGGGAAAAAGGACTGGTGAGCAAAAGTTTGACGTAAGATTTGGACAAATAAATGAATATAGGCTCGCCATCCACCCTTTGTCTTTTTCAATTGTTAAAAACAATTTGAGAGAAAAACACAAAAACAGAAGAAACGAAGAATAAAGAAATTAATTCAGGCTGCCATGTGCTAAGATCATGTTTTCCAACAACATCATTCTTCCAAAGTAACCTTCATAACTACTAAATATGCACAATCAAGCCAAGAGATGCTTACCAACAGCAAAAAGTCATTCCAATCATAGATGGCCAAACCAAGCTTTTCAACTTCTTCCCTTTGTTCAGGAGTGACTTTGCCAAAGCTTACAATCGCTGAACAATGACAAAAGCATATTATCATCTCCTAATTCTACTTGCATACCCAAAGGAAAATATCAATCCATAGAGCAACTTACTTCTTAGGAATTTTGTTGTGTTAGGAAACGTTTTTAAAACCTGAAAAGATATGAAGAAAATGAATGAATAGCATGCCTAAATTTATCATAGATATCTGGTGGACAACGTTCGTGCCAGAGGGTACTGTACACAACCACTGAACTTAAATTATTCCCTCACACACAACTATGCTATAAACTAACGTCAGAACAGCATGAGCCTAAATCTGAAATTGACATGAATATAACTACTAACTCAACCAAAAAGAAAAACAATAGCTAGTCCAATAGCTGCCTCATCTGTATTTGAGGACATTCTATAACAACTTGCTCAGGAATCCCAACTCAGAAAACAATGTGTTTACCTCAGAAATCTTTTTTTCTTCTACAAATACAATTGTAACCTCAGCATGACAAATGATAAATTCCACGGCACCAGCACCTAGATCATGAAATAGAAGTACAAATCCATCAAAACAGTACTTAACACAATATTCCCTCCAGTAAATTCCTTGCAGATGATCAGATTTTATTTTTTTCAAAAGCATACCAAGCCAATTATCAGTCCTAAAACTGCATGCAGGACTTGTTATTCAATTGCAACAAATGCAACCATGTAAGAGAAGCACGAATGCGTACCTAGGGTATCATATAAAGGAACACAATAAAGCCCATGAGCATTGCAAGCCTGCAAATTAGAATTGCCTGTGTTAGGACACAATTGCAGAGCATATATACACAAAACAACACATGCTGTTGACGTCTATGGGAACAACAATGTCCACCCAATCATAGGATCACAGCATGAAGCATATGGTTACTGAGGAAGAACAAAAGTATTTTGTTAACATCTTTATAATAGTTGACTAAGACGAACTTTTTCAAGTTTCCTCTCCACAATATTCTGCAGAAACGCGGAAATCATGCCCATGAACACACAAGTGATCACAAGTTGGGGTAACTATCTGCCCAATTATAGGTCAAAGAATAAGGAATTATGGGAGAATGAACAAAGCAGTTCAATGACACTCTTTCTAATTTCCTCCCTTTAAATTCTGGAGGAACGCAGAAACCATGCCCACGAAGACAAGTGATTACAATATAAACCAAAAGATACAGGTTAAGGTAACTCACATTCTCATGTAGAAGTTTATGACTTATAAATACATTGGCCTTTATAAAAGTTCATGTGCTAAGCAGATGCTACCAAAGAAGGCGGTATCTTAGGCATAGAAGGGTAAAAAAAATCATATTGTTGTTCAGCAAATCAAGGCAGCCACCAACGAAATATGACAAGACTAACTTTCCTTCGGATCAGTGAGCAGAGACAGATTTTTCTTATAACATCATTAATACAGCCAAAAAAAGAAATAGGGAAAAAGGTAAAACCTCCATGCTAATAATCCACTCTGCACAATTGGCACCATAAATACCACAGCATCCTCCCTAAAATCACCAACAACTTCAATTATTCTCGTGCAACATTAGTTCAAACAACATACTATCAGAGATTCTATTTTTTTAAAGCCATTGTAGTCATGATGAGTACTGATACCAAATATTAAAGATTCAGATCTGAAAATTCTACAATGATCAATACCAAAAAAAATTAACTACGAAACACACGACAGAACTTCAAATAATCAAACAGCTTACAAAATAGGCGACTAACAAGGCAGAAGGCACATAAAAATGCTAAAGTAATTGATCATTGACTCTATTTAGCAAGGCAAGGAGACTGAGCTTGGCCACTAAGAAAGCTTGCAGTCAACTACACATGTTGGCCAACTCATGCACAAAGATGAAAAGAATAAGGGAAGCGATACTTGAGCTCCACTTGTAGTGATCTGCACTTTCTCTTTGCTGGTTTATGTCTCAAAAGTGTCACTATACAGTGTCATGAAGCTCAAATGGCTAAAAGTGGAGTGCAAATATCAGTTCCCATGAAGATCAATAACCTAAACCTATTTTCAAAACTCAACCCCTTGTAGCAGTTTTTAAACTAGCAAGTAATCACTTACTGCCTCAACGCCACAACTGCGGATGGAGTTTCCAACCTTCATTACTATGTCATATGCTTCTTGGTAAGTTGTCCACACATACTTACCAGGCTGCAATGTAAGAGCAACAAAAGTAAGTAATCAATTATAGTCAAAAAAGTAATTAAAAGGTAGATGTTCGTAGAAAGGAGTAAAGACTGTAAACCAGTATACCTTCCCATTTACAACCTCGCGTCGACCAAGCATTGGGTTATTAGGGTACTTCTCTACCGACACGCTATAAAATAAAAATAAAAAAGAACCATGATTAACACAGCAGAAAATCACATCACTTTGAAAGCTTTTTCCATCAAGAACAGTAGCATACTAGGAGTCAACTAGTGCATGTAATAAAAAATAAAAAACGACAATGGTTGGCAATCAAACTGAGTTGTCTTGAACTAGTTATTGATTGATTCCCCTCATACGCCTTGCATACACGCAAGATGAAGATTACTTATTTTTAGCCATATAGCCATTGATCTGCGATTTTGCATAGTTATGCAGGCCAAATGTCCCATGTCTCTTTTAAAATGTTGATTAGTTTCAATACTGTTGAACACCCTTTATCGTACTTTATCCAGAATTTTGATCTTAAAAGCTGAGAACGCCCCTACTGTACACGCTTACTCTCACTGCTAACACTCACGTCAGGAAGGCTTCATTTTCACCTCTCTCTCCCATTATCGCCCAGCTCCACAAATTGGGAACGCCAACTGCATAAGTATATAAAATATGCCAATAGTTGCACGTAAAGCATGTTACACAATCACAAACTATGCATCTGGCAATAACAATAGAGATAGATCACGAAAAATTCCAACTACTCCCTCTGTTCCATTGGATTTTCCCCATTTGACATATTGCGACTTCCTAGGATAGAATTAGGACATGTAAATGTTGACTTCACTAATTGACTTTACCCTAGCTTGCCTTGCCAGTTGCCAAGCAATACTGTTTAATCTATGATTGCTTTTTGAGTTTGATCCCATGCTTACATGGTACTAAATCTCTCTTAGGAATTCGCAAAAGTCGATGCAACGGAGGTTGTACAACTCTTGGCATACATGCACCTGCTTGTCTGCCTATGAACATCGCAGCCATGCATGAACTGCTGCAATTCAATCAAGTCAACCGAAATCCGCAAAGTCAAACCTATAAAGATGAACACATTCACCCTAACTCTACAGCTGCAAATAAAACTAAGGCATGCAGTGATCTTCACCAGCAAACAAAGATCACTCGTCCGAACAAAATCACACGGTAAGTGAAAAATTATAGTCACAGAGTGACGTACACACAACGAACAAGTACAAAGACATGCACGGTGCCAAGATCACGCATCCGAATCGAATTCACCGCATGATCGCACCTAAGACCGAAATTAACCAGATCCTCCAACAGTCAAAACGGCAAAAAAAGAAAAAAGTCAGAGAGCTCACCGGAATATGTCCCAGCAGCTGTCCATTCCGTCAATCGGAGCCGGAAAGCCGTCCTTGGCGAGCACACTCCGGTACACCGGCCCCCTCGCCGGCTTCCCGTCGCTGGCCGCAGTCGCCGGCTCCACCTCCACGATAAACCTCTTCGCCGCCATTCACGCTGATCTGTCACTGCCTCTCTCCGTGAATGTCAGGTGTAGAAATGCGCCAATATATATCCGCTATGTGTATATATGCGTGTACACACACACTGTGTGTCTCTTAAATCTTAATTAGCACCACTTGAATGCAATGTGAGGCTACCGCTGGTTTTTGACTTGAAGACAACTAGAGAGAGACAGAGGAGAGAGACAGAGGAGAGAGCCAGAATAGCCTGTTTGTGAGTTTTGATAGGAGGGAAAGAAAGGAAAAGAAAAGAAAAGAAAAGAAAAGAAGAGAATAAAGTTTTCTTCCTCTCTCGTTTGTGAGTTTAGAAAAGAAAGAAAAGTATCATTTATTTTCTTTATCTGTGAATTCAGAAGAAAATAAAATATATAACATTATATATATATACTTTATACAACAGTGTGCTAATTTAAACAATTACTTTAAATTATGATTCTAACTAAGAACATAATTCAGATGGAAAAAAAAAATTGATCCGACATCACATAAGGCTTATACCATAATAATGTGATAAGTCTCACATCACCGGTTAATGCTACAATAAAAAAAAAATACAGAAACTAACCATGAGTTGACTACAAACATTCGACCATCCAAATCTAATTAATGTCAAACCAAAAGTATAACAATCAGTCACGAATCTACTCTAACACCCAAATATCCTATCAGCGACAATTTGAACTTCTCATCATTTTTTTCTAACATGAGCTAAATAAAGCCATTGGCTTGTTGGGATTCTTATCTAAGATTGTAAGAGATGAAGCTAGTCACCACTTCTTAAATTTGTTTATAATAAATGGTATGGTAGGTTTTTATAAGAAACTCTAGGACCTAAAAGTCATTAAAAATTAGTCATCATAATCTCAAGGGTAATATGGGCATTATTAAAGTAATACTTATGAGAGTTTCTTTTCTCTCCGTTTCTTCCCAATTTTGGGAAAAAATATTTAGAGACAAAAGATGTCCAAATTTTTCTTCCTTTTTTCTCCTTAAAAAAAACTCACAGACTAGAGAAAAGGGAGGAAAATAGCCTATTATCTTTCTTTTCCTCTCATTTCTCTTCTAAAAAAAACTCACAAACAAGCTAGAAATGAAAACGAAAGACTTCTGATTGCGACTCTTCTTTGTTTATTTTAAATTTTTTAAAACCATTAGTTGGTGGACACGGTTGTTTTTTTTCTTTGTAATATCTTCGTTCGAAAGACTTCTGATTGTGACTTTTCTTTGTTTATTTTAAATTTTTTAAAACTACCTTCGGTTTTGGTTTAATTGGGTCAACAAAACTTTGGGCTGGGTCGAGATTTAATTGAGGGCCGTGTGATTAGAAAGGAGGGATGATTTTGGAGCGTTCGATGGAGTCAACGGTTCAAGGGAGTTGGCGTTGGGTGAGGAGTATCTAGAAGACTTGAATGGATAGCATAATAGGCGTATAGGGAATGGGCTTGTTTGAAAGAGGAGTTTGGGTCTCCCCAAGTCCCAATGGCATAATAGCGTGTAGGATGGGGGAAGCTAAAGTAATTTACCTAAAATAGGACTTTTAAGGGGAATTCATACTTTCTAGATGATATATGGGGCATGTGACATGTCACATGGACAAGCAATTTAATTTTTGCGAAGGTTGGTTGGATTGGGGAAATCTGTTGGCATGGCGATCTTAGGTGAACGCACGGTTGTATGGTGTTTCGTTATGGTTAATTGAGAATGACATATAACTTTATCGACGGAAGCTTGAGGTGGGAGTGTTTGGTAGATAGGATTGCACCAACTTACGCAGGTGCTTCCAAATAAAGAAATGACAAGCGAAAGCAACGATGAAAGAGAAATTAAAGTGCATCTCTTATACTTTTTTCTCTTATCAAAGGAAATAAACCTCGGTTTTTTATTTGTCAACATGAAATATACTCCCTTTATCTCGAAATACAAGTTAAATGTAAAGAATTAAAAACTTTAAATATTTCAACGTTACGCGAAGCGCTATAATGGTAGTGATTGCAACTTTACAGTCAATCATTAAATCTGATCATTATGTGACGGTGTATTAAACGAGGCTTTATTATTTTGGAATATCTCAAAAAGAAAAAAAAAGGCTCCGAATTTGTTTGAAAAAATTATTAATACAAAATTATACGCATATTAATATCGATGACGCTCGAATAAACAACCATTTATGAATAATAAAAGCAAAAACAAAAGGTTATCTCTTAACTCCAAGAATTAAAATGGGGTAAAAGTAGAAGAAATGTAACTTGCCAAAGTCCAAATAAGAAGCAATAGCAATATATCTCGCTATTATTGTCATTGAGATTTTAGCAAAAAATACCAAAAAGAGTCCGCAGAAATGATAGATAGTTAATGCTACCTTTTCCAAATAAAATTATCAAAATATCAGCTTCCAAACAAAGTGGTACATTTTTGTATGTGCATCGAAAGTAGTTGGTCTCTCTAGTGTTCACGATGCTTAACTCCCGCTTCGACATACCACTGACGTTACAATTAGGTATCCGAGTACGGGAGGCATAGCATCGCTCAATAAAACTATGTCATATTTGTTCACTTTTCATGAATAAAAAAATTAAGAGTGCCACTTTTTTGGATATAGACAAAATTATATTCCGTAGTTGATATGACCATTTGTATAAGAATAAAATAATACCAGGGAACTTAAGCTTATCTTCAATGCCTCCACCAGTTCTTCCGTCCATTGGACTACGGACAGTCGTCATAGATTAAATATTCTTTTGGCGCTCATGCCAAAACAAAGAATTATTCGTCATCAACATAAAAAATAAATTAAAATGAGTTGAACACGTCCTTGGAACTGGGAACCGAGCTCATCAAATTGCAGTGTAACTTGTTATAGAAGAATACTTCGGTGTGACTTAATTTAATATAATCAAAGTTTTCTTTAGTACTCCAGATCTCTATCGTCATACGTCAGAAGTTCTTGAGTGTAAGAGACGGTTGAGCTCCTTACTTCAATGAAAGTCAAGTTTGATTGGAATATTGTGGTGCAAACTTGCAAAGTTTAGCTTGTACGCATACGTATATACATGTATATACGAGAGAATTGTATGTTACACAGAAATGGAGTTGAATAAAATATCAAGAGCTATCCCCTTTTTCCTCTTTAAACTGGTTGCAAGACATAAAGAGCTATCCTTGTTAACCAATATAAAGTTCTGAGACGGATTTCTTACTTGTTTTACTGTTACTCGTCCTCAAAATAAAATGTTCCAATTTCTTTATGTTGTTTTTGTTTAAGTTAGGATTGTTTTGGAATATTAAAAATAACCTTACCTTCAATCCACCGTTAAAGAAAAAAAATCCATTGATAAAAGAATCTCCTCTTATCTTATCTTATATCTTAAATGATGAAAAAGAAACATGTGTTACACGCAACAAGACAGAGGCACACACAAGATCACCATATTCAAGATTTATGAGTTCTGCAATAGATGATTTAGTACAAAGCGATTATTCTAGGTAACTCTGATTAAGTGAGTTTCGCACGCAAAACCAGTGAGTTTCGCACGCAAAACCAGTGAGTCTCGATTGTGCTATTCACCATTCAAGTAAAAGCGTGTCGTATTGGTTCCTCCTCCCTTAAGAGTTGGTAAGATTTGTAATGTGATTCTAATCTAATGGTGACTCCGTTGTACCCTAAAGTTGATATTTTTCTAATAATATTTCAAAATCTTTCTTGAATCATGTCATGGGACCTTGGTGAACTTTGAGGCCAATGGAACTTGAAAATGGATTTTGCCTATTATTTTGTGGAACACGACCAGCTCTGGTTTCCGTGGACTTTGTCAGTGCAAGGAATGCTCAAAAGGTCGGAGGAATGCCCAGTTCAAAGTGCAGGTACTGCTGTTGGGCTGTACCACTGACCTACACATTCATGAGCTTAAAATGGTTGTTTTTAGGAAAGAGGTTGCGTGGCGTGGGCGACCTTGAAACAAACGATCCACATCTGAGGTTAGGCCTAGAATTAAACAACGTTAGGAATAGGTTTCTTTCTTGCAATAGACGTAATCTCCATCCTAACAGTGACATAAAGCAGTCAAGAGCGTAGAACAGCACAACCTAGCACTGCAGCCATGAAATTTCCCCCAGTGATTGTGGTGTCTCGTGATCAGCGTTACATGGTCGACTTGTACAATAAAGGCTGCAGCAATAGGTCTGCTGAAATCCAAAGAGCAGTTAATTGGCCCAACGTCCTTACTGCGCTCTATTGTTGGGATCAAGGTTAAATAACGGCTTGCAAGTAACACAACGAGGACTAGTGACAAGCTCGATTTGGATGTACAATATTAATAGCAAATTTTGTTGTTGTTTTGTCTGGTTCAACAATACCGCCTATCCTTGCACTTTGTTTGCCTAGGCTTCTTGACAGGAAAACAGTTTAAAAAGGACCAAATTGTCTGTACCCCCCTCCCCCCAACCGCGTGCACACGCGAGGGTTCCGACATAACAGGCAATTCAGATGATAATGCTTTTTTTTATCACTAGATCTGAGCAAAAAATCGTTTGTCACATAAAAATGCTAAAATAATTTGAAAAACTAAAATTCGTTAAATTCGGGACCTCGTCAGCGCAGATTAAGTCGGTTTAAAAAGATTGTTTGAAGTAATTAGTTTTTTATTCACTTATCTTCATCCCCAAACTTCTAAGGGTCTGTTTGAGTGAAGGCAAGTAGGGTGGCAACATTAGTCAAGTACATGAAAAAGATAGATGAGTCTTAAAAACTTTAAGTTACCCGAGGAATAATTACCTGATGTACGATTAAGATTCTTGTCCCAACAGCAACGCAGCAGCTGTAACGACGTATTACAAGACTTCATCGAATATAATGAGTTACAACCGAACTTCTTAACATTTATCCTAACATTACCATAAAACAGTCTACGAGAGTAGGACAGCACAATTTTGCCTAACAGCAATCGCATTCCGAGGTGATGTTCTATCTCATGATCAACATCACATCGTCAACCAGTAATAGGGTATGGCAATTACTAGTTTAGCCATTTCCAACGTTGTCAAGAAACTGAAATTTCAAAGGTCTCTTCTCGGAGCAGTGTCCGAATGCCCTCAATGGCCTTCAAGCATTTAGAGGAACATCTGGATCAGCAACGAGCATTATTTCCCAGAGAAAACACCACCATCTCCCAGGTTGGCAGCTTTTTTCCGAACGGCGTCGCGCTAGAAAGTGATGACATAAACTATGGCTCCATATAAACTTCCATCAGAACCTTACAGTACAAGGAATGTATCAAGGCGCCAATTGATATAATGTCCCTACCAAGATCAAATTGTCTGGTAGAAACGTATTTCTTCACGCTTCCAAGCAAAAACATCAGTTATCTTGTATAACTTGTAGAACTACATAACATTCCTTAGTGTTTCAGACATTTACACCAAGGTTTACAAATAAGAATTAGCTGAGATTTCTTGCCTTTAGCAAATATGCCAACTTAAAATTTCTACTTAACTAAACAAAAAGAGCTCGCTCTCTCTCTATCTCGGATGCAAGCATTGGGCAACTTTGTCCCTTTATATGTATCAGCAATTTGAAGAATAACACTTATTTCAACAGGCGATGCTACTAGAATGCCATTAGCAGTGACTAAGATTTAAAGTTGAAAACGTTTCTTCACCTCTTCTTGCCCTTCTTTCTCCCCTTGACTTGTTTTTCTAAGCTTTTAATCCTCTGGCTAAGAACTGATGATGGCGGTATTCGTGGAACTGCAGGCTTCGGTGCTTCAGTTGGTGATGAAGCGGCATGCTGTTGTTGTGCTTCTGCATATCTTTTAATTGCTCCAAAGAATGATAAAGACGGCTGTGATGTATTCATAGGTGGCTCCACAGGTATTTCAGGGACACCCAAGAACTTCTTCACATTAGGTTTCTTCATCACTGAACAAAATCAAGATATGGAATGAATATTTACATAGAAGAACAATTTTTGACATAAAATAGATTGCCCTCTCTCTCTTTCTTTCCTGGGAGAGGAAGGAGGGGAGGTACTCTGCATATCTGAGGCTCACAAGTGGAGAAAAAGGTTTTTAAGGATCCATCATTGGCAACTGAACAAGAAGTGGAAAAACCTACCTAGCCCATAGAAAAGCGAGAAAACATTGGCAGTAATCCAGTAGCAAAAAATAGCCTGCACAGATACATAAAGATTTCTACTATGCATTAATGTGCCAAAGAGATCAAAAACTCAAATTCTAAAAAGAAAATTACTACTTCTCTTTGCCACTATACTAACAATTTGACTAGACCTACATTTGCTTAGGGTTTTGTAAAACATGCTTAAAATGCATGTGAATATATCAGAATCCTTGTGAAGCTCCAGCTAAATGAGGGCAAGGAATGACCTGTTGCCAAAGAGCCACTCAGCGTAATGACGGCCATGGATATTGAAAAAACCCACTTCCTTACCACCCCCCACCACCCCAATCTACAAGATTGAAATCACCAACTAATGTCATAGATTTCAGATCACACAGGTTACTCGACTGAAAAGGGAAAGGCCTTCTAGGCCATAGCAGGTGAATTTTGACTTCCAGATGTCTTGAATAGATGGGTCACACACTTGCCCGACTGAAAATGTATAAACTACAAGGGCAAGAGCTCATCAACCAGATACAAAGGTGAAATCACCTATGCTAATCCAAGCTAACACATTTCAAACTAAGCCAAAGCAGAGCTAATTGAGAATGAACTTGAAGTATATCCCATGCCACACAAGGGTTCCAGAGCTCGTGTTCTTCGAACCATAAAGGCATAGTTTGTATCCTTTGAAGCATGCTAAACCACAAAGAAGTGTAATTTGCATTTCAGCATATGCAACTATCCATCTAATAGGGACTTCAACCATTTTGCACTGGGATATTATTTCATCATATGCAAGAGAACATGTAACAGTGTATAACATTCGCAACTGGTTTACATGTACCTTAGGGAAACTCGCAGTAAGTGGAACTGTAAGAACGGCAAAAACCCTTGAAATATTTTTCATGGTATTGGCAGCAGGATTACCTTCCATGCCTAGTTGCATGTTGCACTGAAAAGGAAATGTGGACGTTAATTATCAGAATTGATAAAATTAAAGTGCCATAAGCAAAACATAGTTGTCCAATCGACATGCATGTAGTGCATCAATATCTCGATTTAGCATATCACGCATTTTAAGATACCTTATACCCGTCTTTAACTACAAAGGACAACATACAAACAGTTGAAAAACGATACATATTGAAAACAGAAATCATCATAGGTTTAGTCCAATGCCTCAATATGCCGCTTCCTCCTTCTCGCACGCTCAAAATAAAATTCATGCTTAATGTTTGACTCATTTGATTGGAATGAAACCCAAGTAAATTACCAAAGAGAAGATATTGCAACACAATAGAAGTCGGAAAAAACATTAAAAAGAAACAAAGATTTAAAGACACTTTTACTAACAACCCTTCAAGAAAACAAAACTTTGTGAAATGGATCCCATTCCACAGGGTTTTGCAAGAGATGGACCGGAAAAGGCAAACCGTGTCAAGATTGGAAAAGGCTTATCAACATACATAATACTAGGACAACTTTGTGTACAGATTTTTTAGGCTAAGTATTTAATCCAACATAAGGACAACTGGTCTCTGATGCCATCATGAAAAGTATCTGCAAGAAGATAAAAATAGTTCAAGGTTTGGTATAAAATTATAAAAAGCTCACCTCAACTGTTATAAAGAATGTCAGTGCCGTTAACACTGGAAAGATGTATAAACTATCAGGAGTTGTCAAATCAATGAACCAATATGCGCCACCCTCTTTGAAAGACGGTACCTTTTCCACCATGTTTTGGATCTACAACAAAGATCTGGATGAGAAATGAACTATGCGTCTCAGGATGAAACAAAACTGTGTGCTTGCGTGCGTGGATGTGTTTGATAGTGGGAGAAAGGGGGAGGGAGGGAGGGAGGGAGGGAGGGGGGAGAGAGAGAGAGATTATCTTACAGCGAGGAAAAAACTGATAAAGATAGGACCTTGGATTATGATTCCCTTCAACGGCGTCCATGGTGAAACACCATACCTACAGGACTCAAAGTGCATTTCAAAATATGAATATCTATCTTTTAGACTGTAAGGAGGAATCACACATTTTGCTTAAGAACAAAAGAAAAAGGAAAATTAAGCTCCAAACCATGTGTCAACCTCGTAGTTTACTTTTGTTTGAAGACTGAAAACAAGTTTAATAACAGAATGTCGTATACAGTCATCCTACGTCTAATACCTAGTAATGCATGACCGGCCCCTTTAATAAAAAGTAAGCTTTATTCTTTTTTCATAAGTAAAAAAAATTGTAGTTCCATCATCAATCCTTTCAGTACCATTGTAGTCACTTAAGTTGAAGAAAACAAAAAAACCCAGTTCAATAGTGCGTTGAAAGGTTGTTATCATCTAGTGGAGCAAGGGTCAAATGACCCTGCAGGGTGAAATCATATGGAGCTTCACCCAACATTGGCAGGTTGAATAACTGGGCTCACAAAAACTTTTTCTAACCATAGATAGATTGGAATCGCCTCTCTAATGAACATCTGAATTCAGGTGGCACAAATTTACTAATGTACAAGCAAAGAAAAACAGAATATTCTCAAGTGTCTTTCTAAAATAATCCGAAATTCTCGTGACACTCGATATCTTGTTCATTGGTGAGTGGTGACACAATCTAACTGCATCCTTCATCACAGAGAATAGCATCATGACAAGTTAAAACATAAGCAGTGAAATTGTGGTAGCCTGGTTCTGATATTAAAAAGGCTACAACCTAAAGCGGGTAAGTCGACAGAATGCCTAATTCTGTAGATAATCTGCATTTCCTGCAAATAACGACTTGAGGAGGATGATGAGTAAATTATACATCAATTGGTGCTATATGTTTAAACAGTATAGGGAGACTGTTGACCACCTCCTTCTTCATTGTCAGGTTGCAAGGGAGCTGTGGAGGTAGATTTTCTGCCTTTTGGGCCTTTGCTGGGTGACGCCGCGATCAGCAATGGATCTTAAGAGTAGTCACTGTCTAAGAGGAAAAGGAGGAAAAGAAATTATGGGATTTAATTCCTTTTTGTTTATTTTGGTGTTTACTTCTGGAACGCATTAAAGGACATTTGAGGGTGTCAAGTTATCAGTTTTAAGGGTCATGGCCCACTTTTTGGTCTGCTCATTTTTGTTGAGCAGGGAGGAAGGCTTCAGATACCCATGTAGCTTTTGCTTTATTCTTGGGCAGCGCTTCTTGCTGTATATGAATAGATGATTTCTAACAGGTTTTGCCACCTTTTTGATGGTTTATGGAAGTAACATGTTACTTACCAAAATAACAAAGAACACTAAAATCTGAAAAACGCTCATTCTGAACCATCTTTAAAAGAAAGTCAAACTCCTGTATGTAGTTCTAGGTACGAAGATTACTTCATGCCAGAGGACAACAAGCTATCAAGTAGCAGGGACAGCAAGCTATCAAGTAGGTGATAAATTGGAAAGAAGTGACAATCACCTAGGAAACACTAACCTATAAGGAGGTTTACTTAAGGTCATTGTCATCATCTACGGCTACGTGAATAACTTAAGGCCACACAACTAAGATTATTATAACAGCCCCAGATAGTAAGTTAGTAACTATTATAAGCTCAATCAACTGACAACCGAGCACACTATATATAACCCAATGAGCTATTATCCAACAATTGTCAATGGTAACGTCAGCCTTATCACATGAAGATTCATTAAGTTGAGCAACCCTAGATATCGGAGCCAAACCCCACACCACACCTCACAAGAAAGAAGAAGAAAAAGGAAACCCTTTTCCCCTGTGAAAGAAAGATAAGGTAAACCCCTTTTATTGTTCATGGCATAGAACAAAAGGAACATTATAGACAAGGAAAATTGTGGCTAATGGCATATTCCATGACAAGAATACTGGCAATCAGGGCACAAACTTAAGCATATGTTTGGTGGGAGGGAGGGGAGGGGACGATAGATATAGCTGAAAAACAGGTAACCTTAACCTAGCAAGATCAGAAATTTTCAGCAGAGCTCAACAAGACTTCAACCAGATACCAAAAGAAAACCTGAGCCCCAACAAGAACATGGAATAGGTGCATACTCCTTGAATAACTTCTGCATCCGTTCCTGGCCTTCAGCTACAGCCGGAGGACTCATGCCCTGGGCAGAAGGAAATAATATAAAATATCAATGTACTTGGATGACCTTTGCTTAGATAAAAACAAAAGGGCAAAAGGGAAAGGAAAAATTGAAAACAAAAAATCCTAAATAAATTATTTTCAAGATCACGACTATTGGCAATTAGACGTCTGATGAGACCTTGCATTAACTTCACCTGTATCTCCATATACACTAGAAGTATCCAAAAGAAGGGGAAAAAAATGAAACCAAACAAGAGCAACCCAAAGGAGCTGACCAAAAATATTAACTACATCACATTTCTGAGCTCAAAGTCATCTAGGAAATGTGCAAAAACCAAAGCCGATTCCAGGGAGTCCTCTTTCTCATCACTAAAGAAAAGACTCGGAATATAAATTCGATCTGCCGACCATCTTATGTTAGTGATACAGTGATACCCTAATTAAGAGACAATGAACGGGGCCTAAAGCCTCGTGTACATGTCATGAACCAGCATGATGCCAATAGCAGGTCGCTAAGTTCATTGAGCGTAGCATAATACAGAAGAAATCAAAACGATTCAGATGCGCATACCCTATCTTGCACTTCTTGCTTGATCGCCTCCAGCCGGGGCCGCATAAGCTGCACAACATGCAATTCACAAAATATGGGGTGCCAGTCTTAAAGAGAGTACGATAAACTCACAGGATACAGAGAATAAGCAGGACAAAAAAAATAAAAGAAACGTGTTATTTGTTCAAGTACATGAATCAATACAAGAGAAAGCAACTTCCATGGAACTTTTGGCTCGATAGAACCTAAATTATAAGGTAAACAACAATAGGCTCCACCTTAGGAAATGGCATATAAAGCAAGTATTCAGCATCATCTATATCGATAAAGAAGCGACAAAAATTGAGCCCTAAAATAATGTGTAAGAAGATATATAAGTCAAAACACTGAACACCAGAAAGTTGGAGCTAAACATAATTGAAAAGAAAAAAGGCTGTCATCTGAACCATTAAATGGAGTCTCTTGGTCTTTTTTGGGCTAGACAAGTGACCAAGACACGAGTGAACGTAAAACCAGTAAGTTTACTTGCGAGTGGACTTTAATAATAATGCCATTGTTGAGATGACACATACATAATAACTGTGAGCAAAATCATTTACTTGTTTGATTTTTCTCCAAGAAACTTAAAACAGCTAATCTAATCCTATTCAAGTAACTAAATTGGTACCCATCCCCTCACATGTGAAGGATAAGCTTATTACTGCTTAAGCCAAAAAGCTGGTATCTAAGAAGCACGGATTCCGGTGCGGATGAGATACGGGTGCGAATGTCATTTTTTTTTTAAAAAAAAACTAGGATATGGGTCCAGAGGGGATACGGCAAAAATTTATTAACAAGTATTCTGTGTATGTAACAAAAGTAATTCTATTTTAGACAAACAATAAGATATTTTGAAAGTTCTGTTATTTTTTAAAAGTAGTGAGCCTATTTAAAAAGATTGTCAATAGAGCTGAGAGTTAAACATAATAAACAGAAAATTTGATAGAAACCCTAGCTTAAAACAGCCATCACCCAAAACATAGACAAGATTGACAGAGCTCTGCAAGGAGCGGTCGCCGCCGCCGCTGCTGCCGGATAGCGCCGGTCGCCTCTCCTGCCAGAAGACCCTCGACGCTCTAGCGGAGGTTGTTTCTTCTCTTCTTCTCCTCCTCCTCTTTCTTCTTCTACTCTCTGCCAAAAAACCCTGGGTGCGTGTCCCAGCTGCACCCAAGATCCAGAAAGTTAATTTTAAGAAAATATATAGTTTTGGACACGGACCCAGTGCGCACCCATGCCGCACCCAGTGCTGGTGCTTCCCTCAAGCTGCCGCACCGGTGCTTCATAGGCTGGTATAATCTCCTAGTTACGTTGAAAATGGGCTTTCCTGTTTGGCAATATCTTTTGATCCCAGGCATGGCAGGCGCAGCAATACTCTAATTCCCAGTAGTACTGATTCCCTTTATGGATCTTGTCCTACGCCCCTCCACTAAGTGAAAACATGATTCCCTAAAAAAAAATTTGTTCCCTTTTGCAGTAAGAAGTTAAATTCCTTACCCAGAAAGCATCATCATCAAATCTCCCAATGAGAGAGTTACACAATAGACGTAATGCCTCCAATTCCCAATCGTCATAATTGTTGGAACCAAGGATTACACAGCTTCCTCCCTCCTTTATCCACAACGTAATCAGAAACATGGGCCGACCTACCCCATATCAAACATGAGTCAAACCCACTCTCATCCAACTAAATTGGATAATCAATACTTTTTCCTGACCATTATAAAGTGATATGCTTACGAAGCCCCACCACATGCTTCTTGGATCCACCAAGTTGATCAGCCTTGTACCTTCTATCAGCCACCTACCTCCACAGACTCTTCGTCTCCACATCCAATTCCCAAGTAATGACTAGCTAAAGAAAACCCAGAATCTTATTCAGCCACCTTCTGGTAGCAGCCAACATTCCTCCGACCACCCCCAACAGGGTAATATTTTCCTGTAAATGAGTCAGCTTCCAAGACAAATGGAATAGGAAAATGGACATAAAAAATTTTGGCCAAAGAAACAAAGCAACCACTATAACGTCAGTTGCAACAATAGTTACAAGAACACGTTCATTTGAAGGAGCCTAATTTCCGTGCAACTCTTGAACCATGATTTTGATCTACTTAGCATATGGTTTCGTGGTCATTTTAGTTAAACAATGAAGGCCTCTAACCTTTATTAAAGACACAGAGGATTTGATTTAGTGCAGACTACCAGCTTACTTCGCCACCTCCCCTTCTTTCGCCATCTTTTCCTTCTTATTTGTTGGGGCTTATTCCTCACAGTTCATCATTCCCTCGTTTCACTAACTATAACTTGACCTCAAGATTACGTCAGGTACTTATATGTGGACAAGTATCGTATCATAATGCAGTGCGATGTCATCTTTTTGCTAAAGTTTGACAGCACAGTGATTGGAATCTTCTGTGATATAACATGGAAAACCAACCATTCCTGTATTGCTATATGACAACGTAAATCACGCCCGAAGCCACTGGTGAAATGTGTACTGCAACTAAAGCTTGTGAAGGTAAGCAACAAAACTTTTACCCTAGTTACCGTTTAGATGGGAGAGGGATATCACTTATCAGTGTAATGTCACAGGCCAGAATATAATCTAGGTGAAGGGTTTGCTTAGTTTCAGCTAGTTATAGTTCTTTTTCCTTTTTTCCGGGATAAATCATCTTCATTACATACAACTAGAGCTCCTGGTGCAGTGCTTGAAGAAAGTCACCCTTTATATGTTCCAAATTGCTCCTTTCCCGAAGAGTTTGCTGTTACTAAAGGTGTTCTTTTAAGGTTGTAAAAAAAAAAATTCATTTGAATGAGTACATCATGTAAGAAAATGGCACATGCAATAAAAAAATTAAAGGAAAGGACCACAAGAAACTGTAGTAGAACTTACAGACAATTTTGAAGTGGATTTGAGCTGACCAATCATTAAAGGAACTGTTATAGTTCGTATCAGAAGAGTTGTCACTACTATGCTTGCCCACCTGAGTAGAAAGAAACAAAAATAATGTCAAGAGAACTAATACCCACGATATTGCTGATTGTATGATTCAAACACACGGGAAGTGAAGGAAATAAAAAATATGGAAATTTTCAAGAGCTTGGTTAGAAGATATAGTAAATGAAAACAAAAATCATTCTTTGCATAAATTTTGCTTGAAGTAGAAGGTTCTTTTTCCTGCAAAAAACACAAGGGTGCAGAGATTTTCAAGTAAACTGAAACCAAATGCAGGTCAGAATATCTATTTTCTTGACTCTTTACTGCATTCATTTTCCATCTTTATTCCCTCCCTATGCAAAGAGAGCAGAGAGGGCCTGAAATTCCAACTGAACCAATCAGGACAGAGAACTTGTTCCCATCATATAAGATAAGAAAACAGTCAATACTTTCTTGGAATAGTTTAAATCTAAAAAGACATGAGCATGACTTTTTCCAAACAAGTTAGTATCCAAGCCGATGGAAATAACTAATACAAACAAAACTCGATCCTCGGGCCTTATGCTGCTGTAGTGTCAGATAAAGTACGAGTCTTTGACAACAAAAGATAGCCCCCTTACAGAGGATATTACGAGTCTGCAACAACACAAGATAGTCCGGATACTTGTCCATTGTGGTCAAATAGTGCTAGTGCTTATTCATAATGGCCAAATTGTAAGTACAACCAAGTAGGTCCAGTCAAAGTGATCACCTCCTTAATACCTATATAGTGTTAGCAGGCAAAGTCTCTTGGCTTTGTACTCAGATACCTGGGGTCAACTCCAGCGTACACCCGTAAATGGATAGGTTAAAGAATGGGGAGCCCCCTGCCCCAACAATCGTACAGCCCAGGCCCAAGTGGCCACCAAACGAACCAAAAATAAAAAAGATGTCAGAAGAATAGGACCTGATTAGAAACACTAAGGACCTAAACATACAACTACCAATACGTCAAGGCCCAGATAATTTTCAATTTAATTCCTTTATTGCGCTTTATTTACGTTCATATTTGTCAAGTTTTCAAAGGTAAGCGGGACATATAAAGTGGTTCATACCTGACTACTTGGCGAACTGTAAATCTACAGAGGTTGTAGTTATATTCCCACAAAAATAATGGCTCCTATTCGGAACTAGTAAACTCCAAAAAGAAAGAAGATGGACTATATGGTCTGCTCAATCTCAGGGATGTTAGCTAGCTTGTTCCTGAACCATTTTTCCATCAAGACGTTAAAGGAGAAAAGTAGAAGCATACGTATTTTTTGCTTGGTAGTCACCCTCGAACCAGACACCCTTGTCTACTTCATGAGACATGCCAACAGGGCAATATGAAAACAACACCGAACAAGAATAACAACTCCGCATAACACACTAAACCCAATAAGCAATGAGTTTTTTAGGCATTATCATCTTCCTTCTTCCATTCTTCAATCTTGTGCAAAAACTCGCTTCAAACTCAGACCTCGAAGCATAGAATTTACTGCCTTTATGATAGAAGAAGGATTGGACGGAGGCATCTGCCCCGGCAGGAAAATGGCGAGGTCGATTAAACTTTAATATGCTCCAACTATAGTTTCGTTAAACAGAGGCAACTCCACGTAACTACTTAGTTGAGATAAATTTGGTCTTAACAAAATCAATATATCAAAAGTCGAGCCTTTCCTCTCACTAACAAAGTCCTAGTTTGATATCTTTCGCATTGCATAGGTAGGTAATAAACATCGCTTTCCTATAACAGCCCGATATAAAACCCTAATTGATCGAAGCAGCCATGTCAAATGCAACATTTTCAAATTAATCAGCTTACCAGTTAAAACCAGTGATGTGGTGGACGTAATCGATGACGTACTGCAAGCATGCAACTGGAAAGTACGAATCCGCGGCGGCCACCGCCACCTCGCTCACTGCCGGCACAGTCGACGCCACCGCTTCGATGGTCTTATCTGCCAGAACCTCCGCCGCGTCGGTCATGTACTCGATCTTGTCCGCCGCCGACTCGCCAACCGTGGTCGACATGTGGCGGCTCATGAACGCGCCACCTCCTCTAGGAAAAACTAGATGCGAGCGTGTTTCGCTACGAACTAGGGCACCAAACCCTGCCAAGCTGTTGAAAGAGTGGCCCTGAAGGAAATTGGGAACGGGCAGATCTTTAGCGAATGAGTGGGCATTCGTGCTGCCGTCGTGGGTGTTGTTGCTGTCGTGGCTGACGTAAGCGAATGTCGGGGTGAGGCGGTGCTGAGCGAAGATCTTCGCTCTGGTGGTGATGCTACGACGGTAGGCCATCGGTGCGACCCTGTTTAGTTACAGTGGATTAGAGGAATACGAAGACATGAGAGTGGAACACGAAAGTGAAAGATTAGAGGCCTGGGGCTTTGAACAGATCTTTTAGGGTTAAGGGTTCCAGTATTTAGAGTAATGAAAGAGGAGGCTTCGTCTTGTCTAATGAGCTCGCAGGTGCAGCGATAACGGTCTAAAGCCGCCTTTGGTCCGATCCGGTAGATTTTGCCCTTTTGATTTTACAGCGAGATTTGCTTTCCGGCGAGAAACTTTGCCTGCTTAACTCTAACAGTAAATTTCAAAGGTAAATGGTAGAGTGTATTTTATTATGTAAACTTAATTTGGCTAATGATATTCAATTAGGTGTGTTAATAGAGCGATATAGTGTTATATCATTTAGTTGAATAACCAAAATTTAGAAATAAAAAAGTTTTATGCACTACCATTTAAAGGGTGTTTGTGATTGATTCTAGATTGATCATCAAATCAATTTTGAAGTGTTTGGTAAAAAATAAATAAATAAACTGAATAAATATGTTTCAATGTGCTCAAAATTCATTAAATTCATAATTCTCATTTTCTTTAACCTAGAGATTTACCAAAATATTCTTACTTTTAAAAAAGACTAAACGCTCAATTTTACTTTGAACACACTATATGGTAATTTTACTACCTTAAACCTACTTTAATCCATTTTCACACAAACACCTTCAACAACTTTTAATTTATTATGTTTAAAATAAATTAAAATTGATTTTAGAAACTAATTTTGCTTTAATCAAAATCTACTATTAAGAATCAATCTCAAACGGTCTCTTATTGCAACGTCAAGAATCAAATCTAATCGAATCTAATTAGGATATACTATATATTAAAGTCGAAACTGAAATAATGTTATTCAGTTACCGATTACTTTGAAATCTTTTAGCTTGCATCACTTTCAATTTACTCACTTATCAGTTTTCATGCTATTTAAATTTCAAAAAGCAAAAGTCTTGCACTTCTTTATAAGTTAGCATTTAGCGGTAGTTGTTTGGACGTTATTTTACTAGCAATATTACAATACTTTTTTCAAGTGATTGAGAAATACTATTTGCACCCACTTAAAAACGTATTTCAAAAGTAATTGCTAACTTTAGCAATAAAAAGAGGTGAAAAGAAACTCGCGCTACATAACTTAGTATTTTGATAACTATGTGGAATGCACGTGATGAAAGCTATTCTTTTAGTTAAAGCTGTGAATTATTTACATGTCTGAGTTTATCCTTTTTTTAAAATGTGTCTTTTATTTCAAATAAAACTTGCTTAAATAGTCCAAATATTATTCTCTATTTGCTCTTTTAAGTTTGCTCTTGTTAGCAACTTAATTAATCATTTATTTTCTACCGATACCTCTTCTTTTAATGAGATAGATAAATAAATAGTAGGAATTTAAACCTCTTCTCCTCTCCGTAACTTGTGATAGAGATGTCAAAGGGCCGGGCTTGGGCCGGCCCAGCCCAAGCCCGTCGGGCCTGCTGTGGGGCCGGGCCGGGGCCGGGCCAATGGGGGCTGCCAACCGGGCCGGGCCGGGCCGGGCCTGCCGAAGGCAAACCTAGGCCCAGTCCAGGCCCAGGCCCTAGGCCCAATAGCTAGGGCCGGGCTTGGGCCGGGCCCGGGCCCTTTTTTTTTTTTTTTCTTCTTGTTATTCAATTTTAAATTTCATCTCTAGGCAATATTCACAATTTAACGAACCTAATCTTTATCCTTTTATTTCATTATAAGTAATATACATATATATGTATGTATGTATATACATATTTATTTGTTAGCCATTATATTTTTTATTATATGTTAAACATTTTCATACTCTTCTTGATGAGCTTTATTAATAAAATCTTAACACATAACAATTTATATAGAAAAATAATAAATGTATTCATAGGCCCTCCTCCTTTTATCCGGGCTTGGGACCGGCTGCTTGTAAACAAACAGGCGAAGTTACCTATTTTTTTATATATACGAAAAAATATATATCTTGCTTGTAAAAATTTATTTTATATATATGAAAAAAAAGTATATTTTGTGAAAAAATTTATTCTTAAAATTCTAACAATCAAAATAATAATGAATGTCTATCCAAAATATCAGCAATCAAAGATCAAGAAATCTGCAACGTCAACCAAAAGGATCAAAAGAGGAAAATAAAAACAAATTACCTAATCATCCAGAAGTACTTCAATATCCGAGTCACTGCTCTTCCTATCATCAATCGGTTTATCTTGCTCGCGGTATTTCGCATCAAGATAATCCTTCCAACATACACATAGCTCGAGCGACTCGGGGTTAAGACGACTCCTCCTGTCATCCAAAACCCTCCCGCTAGCTGAAAATGCCGACTCTGAAGCAACCGTGGAGGCTTGCACTGGCAGTACATCCCGTGCAATTTGGGATAAAGTTTTATACATGTTTTGATTTTGTTTCCAAAAATTTAACAAATTAAAATTAACCTGTTCTTGCCTTGATAAATCAGAATAATGATCAGTATTTGCATATACACCAATCTCATTAAAAGAGGAAAAAGTATACGAACCTGCCGAATTAGAAGTACCTTCACCTGGTAGTTGTCTTGCTACTAGATGTTCAAAGCCCTTAAGGTATGGCGCATAATACCTCTCAACAGTGGATGATGATGTAGCTCGCCCGCGCACGTCAGCAGAATTACGATAGACGTTGAACAAGTCCTCAAACCTCTTGCTCACTTTTGCTGTGAATGCGGTTGTCTCCTCTGCTGTGTAGCACATTAATTTCGATATCTCTTGTATCGAGGCGTTCACGCCATGCAACTTTAACCTAGGATCTAAACAAGTAGCCACAGTAAAAATAACAGGCAGTTACTCCAATATTTATTAAATTTTTGATCCATCACTTTTACTATTTCCTTAAAGGGTCCTATATATCTCCATTTTGTTAACATTGTAGCCATCTTGAGAATTTCTATTACAGCGAGAGGAGAGGTGGGATAGTACGTACCAGACAATAAATTGGTAGACGTGTAGAATACCTCCAAAAATTCAGCTAGGTATGTGGCCATCTGCCATTCCTCTTGAGTTGGCAAGCCGGCTGGGAACTGGGTTAGTAGAAAATGCGTATAGACTTCTCGGTATGCCAGAATGTGTAAAAGCATGTGGTATGTAGAGTTCCACCTGTGGACCACATCTGTAACTGCTCTCCTGCGAGGCATATTATATTGAACACACAACGTTTTAAATTGTTGTGTTCTCGGACTCGAGCTATTAACATACGCTGTCATACCCCTCATTTTGAGAAGAATATCTCCTGCAGCAGCTAAACCATCTTGAACAATTAAATTAATAATGTGACAAACACAGCGAACATGAAATAATTCACCATTAAGTACAGGTTGAAGCGTCTCCTTTAAAGCTGCAACAGCAACTTTATTATTAGAAGCATTATCAAAACTAACACTCATAATCTTATCCTTAATTTTAAATGTGGTGCATGCTTTTAATATAAGAATAGCAATGTTCATTCCATCATGCGGATAAGGGAAGTGCTCGAAAGCGATGATTCTCTTGTGCATAACCCAATCTACATCAATCCAATGAGCGGTCACACAAGAATAACTAACAAAAGTAAAGGAGATTGCCAAATATCAGAAGTAAGACTAACTTTACCTTCAAATTTATCGAAATAATCGATAAGGCGTGCTTTAGCAGCATTGTACTGTCGGAGTGCATCGGATCTAGTTGTGTTTCTATGAACCTTTTTGTACAAAGGTTGAACGTATGTGTTCATATATCTAGAGTGCTTAGGATTATCGGCAAAAGAAAAGGCTTGTTCATCATGAATAACAAATTCAGCGAGACCGTCTCTTTGCTCTCGCTGATTATAAACAAATAACTTACCGTCAAAAGATAACTGCGTTTGGGTAGGTTCGACGTGGCCTTGTCGAGGTGCACACAGAGGGTAATGCCTGTTAAGATGTCCATTACCACTACCAGACGAAAATAATTTAGCGCAGTACTTACATCGAGCTTTTCGGATGCCGTCCACCGTAACTACATCGAAATGATTCCAACACTCGGCTTTCTTTTTTTTCCCCTTTTGGACTTCTGGCTCATTACCGGAGGCATTGCTCGGCCCTTCTTCATCATGACCAGGCATAGGGTTGAGATTATGCCACGGAGTAGTAGCTTCGCCAACCGAGCTGCGTCCTTGACTATAATGCGGGGGGTCTTCATCAGGCGTGTATTCAAAATCTGGAATGTTTTGATTGAACTCCCAATTGGCTTGGGTATCTATCATACAGCCTGTACTCATTCGTCCAGGAACGAATGGTTGTGTTGGTGCTTGGATTGGTGTTTGTGATGGCCGTGGCGCTGGCGCTTGTGCTGGTGGTGGTGCTTGCGATGATGATGATGTTTTTCGTGATGACGATGCACGCCTCATTTTCTTCAATAATCCAGCCATATTTCGAGCTAAACTTTGTAAGAGTAACTAAATACACAAGTATAAGAGTAGTAATAAGAAATAACAATTAAAAGAATGAACGAGTAACAAATATTAGAGAGTTAGTAATTAAAAAGAATTTAGCAAGACTAGTAATTAATAAACGAGAGTACTAATTAGTAAATACTAGTAGTAATTAGCAAGAGTAGTAATTAAAAAGAATTTAGCAAGACTAGTAATTAATAAACAAGAGTACTAATTAGTAAATACTAGTAGTAATTAGCAAGAGTAGTAATTGGAGAGGAAAATAGTAGCAAAGCTTGTAGAAATATAGAATGTTTAGGTAAGAGAGAGTAAGAAGATTGGTGTGAAAAATTAGAGAGAAATGGTGTGAATTTATAGATTTTAGAAACTTCACAAAAGACCAAAATACCCCTACAAACTATCCGTTTATAGTTGTTGGGGAGGGTAAGAGTGTAAAGGAGTTGAAAAATAAGGTTAGACTAAAATACCCCCCAAACTAGCCGTTATATTGCTGTTGGGGGGGTAAAAGTGGAATTTTGGAAAAGGGGTGGAAGAAAGGGGGGAAAAACAAAAAAATTCAAACAAGTGGGGCCAAAACCGGGCCAAACCCGGGCCGCATACCGGGCCAGCCCCGGGCCAGATCCGGGCCGCAGACCGGGCCAGCCCCGGGCCAGATCCGGGCCGAAGACCGGGCCGCAGACCGGGCCAGACCCGGGCCAGACCCGGGCCGGGCCAAACCCGTTTTCGGGCCGGGCCGGGCCGGGCTTTTTCACAGCAATGGACGGCCTGGTCCAGGCCCAGGCCCCAGGCCCGCTGTGCTGGGGCCGTTACTGTTCACCGTCGGGGCCGGGCCAGCCCGGGCCAGAACCGGGCCGGGTCGGGCCAGCCCGCGGGCCGCCCGGCCCGTTTGACAACACTAACTTGTGAGCATATATGGGCCTTCTCGGGCCTAAGTTGGGTTTGGGACTGGGAATCCTGATCCCAAATCCAACCCAAAATAAGACTTCAGCCCTAGAAAGTAGAAATCCGGCCTTCATCAACAACTGGGCTTAATGGGCTTAATCCCTTCTAATTTTCTGTAAATGAGGTTTTACCAACTAGACAATTGAGTTTTGGAATTGTCCATATCAATTTAGAGTCCAAATTGTGATCAACTCTTTTGCGAACACGCACAAAAAATTCACAAAATCATTTCTATTTTAGTCTAAACTTGAGAGAATGATAAAGGCACTCCACACTCAATCAAGACACTCTGAAATAACACCGCGTATGCAAGGAAGTTCGACGTGTCTTAACTAAGCTACATAGTGCTAGTATCATTTTCTTAAATCAACTATGTGCAAAACCATACTTATCAATATCGTACCGGTACCGGTAGTACCGGCCGGTACATACCGCTTTTACCTTTAACTGGTACAGTATCCCTTACATTTTGTACCGGTCAAAATATCGTTATGTACCGGTTGTATCGGCCGGTACAAGTGACACCGGCTGAGAGAGTGTGTTTTGTACCGATCCCCTTAAAAGATGTAAAAATTATAAATTTTGTTAGAAAATTTATCAATTGACCATATACAGACTAAATAGAAAAACACTCTAAATTCTATAATACCAATCAAAACATATGTATCCTCTTATTCATAATATTCATTATAATTTGTAAAATCTTGCTTGATAAGTTTTCAATCGTCACTTAACTTTGATGTTCTTCAACATAAAAATTTTAATCATATTCTTTCATTTACATAAAGTACTGTTTTACATATGCGCGCGCACACAACCAGAAAAACATCTTATTCTTGAACTCAAAGATGTTATTATTGAACAAACAGTTAATTATTAATTTTACATAAGAATTTGCGAAAGAGATTGTCGAAAAGAGCGGGATGAACTAATGTACTGTTTTACACATGCGCGCACACACTCAGAAAAACATCTTATTTTGAACTCAAAGATGTTATTGTTAAACAAACATCTAATTCTTAGTCTCACATAAGAATTTGCGAAAGAGATCTTTGAAAATGATAGAATAAATAACTTATTTGGGAACCAATAGTTTATTTAAAAATTAAGATAATTCAAGCTATATAAGAAAAACATTTAATTCTAGACGAGCTGTGAGTAAAAAAATATATGTATATATTGTTAGTTCGCTAATAAATGAATATTACATATGTATAATATTGATGAAAATTTTGAGACGGTACCGGTACTCCATTTTATGAAAAAAAAAAAGGTACACACTCTCGTACGGTATTCATAACTATGTGCAAAACCATATAGAAGACAAGATGCTAAGAATATAAACACAGCATGATGACTGATCTACGAAGTCGATGCTGACGACGTTGAGGACGACGACGACACTGACGAGCAAGGTGTTACAGTCGACGATGTTTCCGGCGTCTTCCGGCACACCGGACACGTGGCATTCAGCGCCAGCCACTCGTCTATGCAAGTAGCGTGAAAATAGTGTTTGCATTCAGGTATTGTTCTCAATGTATCTTTTGGCTGGTACTCGGACAGACATATGGAGCAAGTGACATCATAGAGCTTGGGCAATCGGCCACTGTCACCCACCACCGTCTTCGGGTAAGATTCAATGGTGGGCTTGTCAAGGCCTGTCATGAAAACTACGGGGGCAATTGTGGTGGTTGGTAGTTCAATGTCGGGATTGCGTCGCCGATTATAGGCCTGGATTTTGCCGAAGGCGTAGCCCACAACCCCAATTAGGAATATGAGTCCAGGTATTCCGACTCCGATGATTATCCCATACTTTGCACTTCGTGGAAGACCTGCAAATGATGCAAAGATTGTAACCATTTTTAATCAAGTTCTAAAGAATAGGCTCATCTAATATTATTGTTAGCATTGATATCTCATCGGAACAAAAAGCGCGGTATAAAGTTTTTGGAGCACCTCAGGAAGGACTCCAGGGATGAATTTATTTAATAAAAAAAAGCCCTTCATTTCCCGAATCATGCATATATATAACGTTGCTAAAGAAGCAACCAATAGACTACTTTGGCTGCCTATGAGCGGTAATTTTGAAGGCTTTCTGACCGGTGTTACTAAGTTGCCAAATTCAAATAAAGATTGCTTAAATGGGTATTAATCATGTTTAGAGTTAAACATCACATTATACTTTCAAAGTCCTGGTCGTAAGAAGTTCATACAATTTTTTTGCTTATAAGGGGAGGACGATGAACCTCTGTTGACCACAAAATTGTTGTAACAACTTTAGTACTATCTTTCTATCCATTCAGATAAATTAGTAATGGCATTGATCCTTAGGATGCCAATCCTGCAAAGAGAGTGTTTTTGCGAGGAAAGTACTACAATTTTTTTAAATATTCAGACTACTGCATCCCTAATTCAAATCCCAGACCAAGTCAATCAATGAAACATAGTTTCATCTGAACTCCAATCAAATTTATGCCACGTACCGACTTTGACTCACTGCATAGGTGGTCCGTCGACCTTCATAATATATACTACAATAAAGAGCACATCATCGGGACGGTTGTTGGGTGGAAAGTATGCTTTATTATGTTAAAAGTCCAAATGTTTAATGACAAAATAATATTTACGACGGCTCCCCATCCCTTTCACTACTGCATAGGCTTAGCTGTTGGACTTTTTAATATTCTGAATCTGAAAAACTTGTGAAAAGAAGTTTTCAAGACTGCTGTTCACGGGGAAGATGTTGACTTGATCAGGATTCAGGACAACCCTCGCGCGGGCCCAGAGGGCTACACACAGCACACAGACCCTCGCTTACTTTTGACAGTGGACTGGACGTGGTTTCATATTGATTTTCCACAGATAAAGATTTTGTATCCTTGTTTTGATGTATTAGCAGAGTCTACGCTATTACTGTGAGTGAAAATATTTCGTGATTGTTTATGATTTTAATATATCACGTCATTAGTCAAAACTTTTAAAGAATTTTTTAGCAGTAAGTGATAACAGATTGTCGTGACAATCAGAACTTTGTTTCGCAAAAACTGTCTTGGCTCGTTCACGAGGACTTCTTTTTTTAGTAGGATCCCCAAGACAAACTTTATGCCCTCCCTCAAGCTATGTCATAATTTCTTTTATCAGATGGCGCGTGTTTTTGTATGTTGTACAGCAAGCTGAACAATTCACACACTCCATTACGATAGTGGCCGGGCTAATTCAGTGACCTGTAATTTATGACAAAAATAGGCTTCCTTTTCAAACGGTGAGACACTTTGGCACACCTAATATAGCGACCAGGATATATTCTACTGCTACTCTGATTCCAACAAACTAACTTCGGATTCATACGCTAAATTTGGTGAGTGACATAGCTTTTGATAGGGCTAATTACACCTATGTCCCTGAGGTTTTGGGGTAATTACACGCGAGGACACAAAGTTTCAAAATGTAACACTTATGTCCATTGACAAACGGAACCCTAAAAATCCTAACGGTTTTAACAAAATGACTTTATTGCCCTTATGTTAAAAAGTTATTTTTTTAAATGCCATTGTCTCTTTTTAGAAAAAGAAAAACCTTAATTCTAACCACCCCACCCCCCAACCCCTCCCTACCCCATCTGCATCCCCCTCGCCCTTCCCCGTCACCCACCCACCCCGCCTGCTTCCCTTCCCCGGCGCCGCACCCCGCCTGCTCCCCTTCCCAGGCACCGCACCCCGCCTGCTCCCCTTCCCCGGCGCCGCACCCCGCCTGCCTCCCCTTCCCCAGCGTCGCACCCCGCATGCCTCATCCTTCCTCGTCACCCCGTCACTGCCCACCCCGTCTACCTCCATGAATGTGGGCATCGCCGGCGACGTCACTCTTCCCCTTCATCTCTTCTCTCCTCCCCCACAGCAACCCACTCCCTCATTCCATGCCAGCAGCTCCATCGCCCCACGCCGCCGGTAGCTCCGTCGCACCACGCTGCCGATTTTGAAGCCCTAATTTGCAAATTAAGGGTTTGAAACCTTAATTGACAGATTTAGACTTTTGAGAAATGGCAGATTGAAACCCTAATTGGCAGATTGAGAAATTAAAGATTGAACCCTAATTTGTAAATTAAGGTTTTGAAAAAATTAAGGTTTAATTTGAAAATTATAAAAATTATTTAGGATATACTGTACAAGGGCAGTATTGCCATTTTTAAAATACGTAATGATGAACAGTATATTTTTTGGATGGAACCCTAACGAATGGACACAGATGATACATTTGAAACATTTTTGGTTACGGAATGTTACATTTTGAAACTTTGTGTCCTCGCGTGTAATTACCCCCAAACCTCAGGGACATAGGTGTAATTAGCCTTTTGATATTACAGCCAGTGAGCCGCGAAGAATAAATTTACCTCGGTGCCGCAGAACGTGAGAGCAACCGATTTCCAACGTGGATCCATCGCCTTTCAATCCACAAGTTCCACCTTTATCGGAACAAGATCTACAATCCGGCGTGCTCCACGTCAGCCGAAGCTCCTCGTAAAGATGCTCATAAGGCCAATCATCGTTGTACCCGTTACCCGGAACAGCAATCGTAGAAATATTCCGGCACCTCAACGGCGTATAAATGGCGGCAGAAGAAGCCATAACAGCCACCGTGAAGTTCTCACCACTGAGACAAGCTATCTCTCTAGCAGGGGGCAAAACTTCAGCCTCGGACGAACAGTTGTAAATCGTGTAGTTCGTCAAATGATCGCCTGAGAAAGGAGAACCTAAAAGGCTGAACAACGTGATTCGGTTCCCAAGGCAAAATCTTGGCTCGATGGCCAGTGCTTGCTTGTCATAGTTGATGCTCTTCACGATGAACTGTTCAGGGTCGGTGGCCGGTAGGTGTAGGACTGTTTGGTTCTGGTTGTTGCACGAGAGGCCAAAACCAGGATACCCACAACGCTCCAGTACTTGCTCTTGGTTGTTTAGCCGGAAAGGAAATCGGACCTGCGGAGCCTGACTGCTGAAGGCTTGGCATGTCGAGGGCTTACAGAGATCAGCACTTGAAGCTGTGTATGCGAAGAGGAAGAAGGGAATGATGAAGGAGGAGCATAAAATTTGTAAAGTCTCCATTTTTGGCTGCATAATAAGTAAACAATAGAAGTCCCCTTTAATGGGTTCATTCAAGTAGTGATTGATTGTCTACAGCTTGACACTCTACAAAATGCTACAATCGGTATCCTGTGTCCAGCTAGAAGGTGACAAGTCAACAATCGTTTTTCTAATCTGCAGAAGTTTGACGGAAATTTCAAAAAGTTTCTACAAGATTAG
Source organism: Escallonia herrerae (assembly GCA_033070095.1). Classification (NCBI taxonomy): domain Eukaryota; kingdom Viridiplantae; phylum Streptophyta; class Magnoliopsida; order Escalloniales; family Escalloniaceae; genus Escallonia; species Escallonia herrerae. Next base: position 245,557 of record JAVXUP010001091.1, read on the forward strand.
TTTGTGTTCAATTGCATGATAAAGATTACTCTGCGTTTTGGACATTCCATAAAGTTTCTAGACTAAGAAAGATGGGATTCATAGAGAGAGGAACCATCAACTAATGTAAACTCTGTAAAATCTGTGTTCAATTGCATGATAAACCCATTATGTATACGAGTAGTTTCAGCAATTTATGATAGGAAGATTTGATTCTTATAACTTCCCTCAAAGATATTAGGAAGAATATTCTGAATTTTTTAGATATTAATTATTGCTATCTTTACGGGCTTTGTGATATTCTGAAAACAAATCTTTTACAACTCGTTAACAAACTCAAACTTGAAAAAGAAAAATAACTTTATGTAAAAGTGTCTCTTTATTCTTCAGATATGTCTCAAAGCCATCTTTTTCATTTTTCAATAAAAGATTTCCAACTGACCCACCATTTACAAAATGGTTCAGAGTACAACAGTTGATTTAGCCATGTGTTTTTCTTATTTTGGTTCACATTAATTGTAACCTTTTTCTCATCCCAAGTTTCTTATATGCGAAAGTCTAACGACTAATTACAGCTCACAGGTCAACTCAAAAGGAAAAAAAAAATGCAAAGGCATAAGTAAGGCTGCATTCGAACGAAACAGAGGTACGTTCAAACTCGTTTATTTAATCTCAGATCATGCTAGTGTTCATATTTGTTTATTCTTCAAAATTTCTTTTGAACGCATTCGCAGTTCAGTTCTCAAAACTCGCGTTGGACTCGAATTCGTTCATTTATTTGTATAGATCGAACTCGAACTTAAAAACTTGTGTTCTCGTTCAAAACAATTATTTTCAAATCACAGCTAGACATTTCTTCATCCAATTGTTTAATTGATATTAGGACTTCCAGGATCAAAGTAAATTTATACCATAATTAAGTTATATGACTTTTGGATCTTAAATATATTATAATTAAGTTATTATCCAGGCAAGCGTTCACAAACACATTTGTGAACATTTTGGAATGTTTATGCTCGGCTCGTATTATAAACGAGTTCTAAAAATTTATTCATGTTCGGTTCATAAATTACACAAACTAATCCGAACAAGTTTTTTGAAAAATAAACCACGAGGAGTTCATGAACAGTTCGATTCATAAATAGCCGTAAGCATAAGTACGCCCTAACATGTACATGTGGCATTTGATTGGAAGTAATTTTTAAATGTCGGAAAGAGGGGGGAAAAAACACCCCTCCGTGTGGATTGGACCCCGGCTTAATTGGTTTGGGATGTCTCTTCCTTCTTCTCCTTTTCTTGTATCATGATTTTATTTAGCAATAGATACGTAGATTAAGACTAAGACTTTAATAAGATAGAGTCATATATTATATGAATAATATTAGTCCTGAATTTTATACCAAGACTAAGGTCCTAAAATTTTCTGCAAGATTCTGAGCAAAATATGTAAATATACACCTTAACCCTTCTCCGTCTTTCTCACCCGATATCTGCACAAAACCCTTATCCATCTTTCTCTTTTCTGAAGAACCGCCGCCGCCCCTTCCTCCTTCGGCTTCCATGGCTGTGAGGATGGAAGGGGAGGCCCTCAAAACGATCCTCCTTCTCCTCTTGTTCCTTTTTCATACGCCTTTTGATCCCCTAACCTCGGCAAACCACTTGTGCCGCCATCCGCCACCACCCTCCTCCACCCCCTTCAGCCACAAGCTTACTCCCTCTCACTCGCTACCTCCACCCCCTCAGCCACAAGCTTACTCCCTCTCACTCGCTACCCTCAAATTTTTTTTTTTCAGATCCGTCATGGTCGCCGAACTTCCGATCCGGCTAGTTTGGGTTGACGTCTCTGACTCGGGTCCGATATGGCGGGAAGAAGACGGATCTAGACGAGATGGACTCCCTTCGAGCTTCGGATCATGCAAATTCGGCCTTGGGAACTCGATCCACCTCCCTTGAATCCGAAGATAACCGCGACAGTAATTTAAACTGTCACTTTAAGCGGCCCTTGGAATTGATGTCTCGCTGCAACACTTCCACTTTGTTACCATTCGATCTGGATTTTAAAAATCTAACAACGGTAATACTTATCATTTTCAATTTCTGTCAAGGCCACGTAGGCCGGTTTATGTTTCCAATGTCAAGTTATGCTTGTACTTTTGTGTATTCGGTTTCTAGAGTCAAACATTTGTTTGAGCTCTTTAGGTTGTTCTTGTTCTTTTAGTCATTGTAATTTTCATTTTCGACCAAAAGAAAAATAAATTAAATATACACCTTTAAATTTGTAAGATAAATTTAAAAAGAAAAGACAAATAGCTTGAAGAAAGAGTGTCAGTTAAGGACCAGATCAAATCAGCCGTCGGCAATCACTATTGCAAAATATAAATGAAAACTGTAGATGCATAAATAGATACCAACGTCAGGAGGCCAGTCCAAACAAAAAGTTAAAAGAAAAAAGAAAAAACAAGAGTAGCCTTTGGACTTGTCGCATCAGGCAAACATATAATGCTGACTTTTTTCCTTAGAAAAACATTTATTCCATTTATTAAAGAAAAATGATGATGTTGTTTCCAGATTGAGATAGAAAGCCGGAACCAAGGCCGGACTGAATTTTCAAACTAGTATACGTATTTATTATGTATCGAGTCAAAACCGTGTTGTGGATACCAATTAGTTGGTGTAAAATATTATATTCTTTCTTTGGTATCTGGAAAAGGCAATTTGAAATTAATGTGAATATAAAAATATATATATACTCTTTTGTCGTGTTTTGGTGCTGAACAAGACGTCGAACATGGAAATTAGAAATCGGTCTTATTCTTACAAAGATTGAGAAGTGTGCATGGAAGATAAATACGAGAAAGACTGCAATAGTAGCATGAACCAAGAATGTTGAATCCTTTGTCTGCTCAGAATACTGGATCATCGTATATGTTGAGTTAGCATAATAATTTCAATGAAATTCTTGTTGAACCTATTAATAAACGTAAAAGTAGAACTAGATTTGCGTTTTGATGGTGCATCAGAAGATAGAGAATATCTTGGCTCCAATCCGCATCGCTCCGCGTAGTGACAAATGGTGGTCGATAAATTTGGGTAACACATTTAGTTAGCGACATTAAAAAAATACTACAGAATCATCGCTGAAATAATTGCTCCATATTTAAGTTGGGACGCATATTAAGATTTAAGTCATATATTGTGTGTATTTTATTCTACCGCAAGAGAGAAAGGGGGAGAAGAAAATGGTCAGGAGAGAGAAAAAGTGTTGGTAGATGGTTCGATGTGGATAGAAAAATTGAATAAAAAATATGTAAGAAAATGGGTAAAGACATGAAAAATGAGTTGGTAGGTAAATAGATGTGAAGAAAAAAATTAAAAAAAGTGTAAAAAGGCTAAACATGAAAAAATAAAATAAAAGATTACAGAATCTTTCTTAATTTAAAATGATTAACACGTTTGAACCAATTAAAAAAATATGATTAATTTTTTAGGATATAAAGAATATATGATATATTGTAGTAAGTTATCTGTGTCATCCAAGTTATAGCTAAAATTTATCTCGCTTTAAAAAAGTAAAACGCGTAATTAATTGGACTGGTTGGGGCATGCTTGGGCAAAAGTGGTCCATAAGTTCTGTGATCAGCTTTGACGACTCAACCAATCAAACTGCAATAGCGTTCAAAAGCTACAAATAGAAACAAACAATTAGTCAATTGTATTTTTCTTGTCAAATGAAATGGGGACGTTCCAAATTTCAAACAAGAAACATAATCAAAGAATCTCAACAAATTTTCAACCCCTTGTGGACCACTGCTAAACAGTTTAGCACTGGTGTAACGATCCAAAGATTTGAGGTGGTCAAATTTTATTTTGGAGTAGCTTAGCACGAGGTTATAATTTGAGCCAGACAATTCATATTAATTCATAAATATGTGCGTGTACTTGTTTTTATAGATATCGTAGTAGACGTGCGTTCGTAATTTTAAGCCCATCAAAATTATAGGCTGGACAATGACAGAGGTTCTTAAAGTACTGCTTAGATGGATCAACGGTGATAGAGAGAGAGAGAGGATCTATTATGGTGGGTGGTCCACGTGGTGGTGGTCTTTTAGCCATGGTGAGTTAACCGTTGGTTTTAGGTTATGACCGGTGTTGGATTTACTGTATACTTTTCTTCACAGTCATGACCGATAGTTATTAATGTACTTAAAAAATAAGTAAATAAAAACTAATTTGCAACCATGGCCAGCCTCTAGCCACAAAAATATTCACAAGCAAAGCCCAGATATTGTCAAGCTTGTAAAGAGGATTGGTTGGGTTAAGTGTCGGCGCGAGTTCTTTAGATCTGGGTGGGCATGATCTCACCCTTGGGCCCATTAGCCTATCTAAGTTGCAGCCTCCTTAGCTTATTCTCTACCTCGTTATATACCAAAAGATAGTTTATACAATCAAGGTGGACAATTGAGCTAAATGTACACCAAGAGCACTAAGCCACTAGTATTAACGAGGAGAGTTTGAGGTTATACTATTCATTTCCCCACGTCGTGATGCTTAATTCACACTCTCTTTTACTAACTTCACATTATTTGGTCGCTAAAAGATTATTTAGTGACACCCTTTCTACCATTTAGTGTTAATAGGCGTCAAATGGCCAAAAAAGGTGTGGATTTTGCTTCCCTCACTCAAAAGACACCAGGTTTTAGTTTATGAACTACATAATGTATAATGTATTAAGCAAATATGTGTGGCCGATGAAGAATGCATTATTCTAGAAATTGATTAGAAAATTGCAGGTGCTCAAGTTTTGGGAACCACTAAATTAATTCTGAATTGGATCGCATGACTCCAACGGTTCAGGACAATAGTTTGGTATGCGGCACGTATAAAAACATTACCCCTCCGTCCCAAAAATAATTGATCATATTTGGTTTTAGGGCTGTCCTAAAAAAATTGATCATTTTATGAATTAAGAAATACTCTGCAAGTTTTTTTTTTTTTTCATGTTTATCCTTTTTACACTTTTTTATTCTATTTATCTCTTAATATTTAATATCTCACTAATCATTTTTCTCTTTCGTGACTCACTTTCTTCCCCCTCTCTTTATTGGAGTAGAATGAAAAACTCACAACGTACGACCCATATCGTAAATAAACGTGCAAGTCAAACCCGATCAAATATTTTTCGGACAAGAGAATGTAATTAATGCTTCTTTTAGTTTATTAAAGTCTTGTCATATCAATTCCTTTTGATGCAACGATCTATGATCCATTGCGCCACTGATTCGGCTGTGGGAAGATTTCTCGGATCATTCATGCCAATATTTGAATGGTTATAAGTATGATTTATACGACCGATAGCATGGAAATTAGAACCAGCGTCTCTGACATATCTCCTACCACCTGACATAAAGAAAGAATTATTTTCGTATAATTTAAGGAACTGATAATTAGATGTCGCGAATGTCATAATCTCTGGAGGTGAAAAAGTCATGCGAGTAAATGTGGCGCTATGTCATAGACATTCTTCTATTTTAGTTTTTTGTTGTTGATATTCTCTTATTTTAGTTTATCTTTGTCCAGAAACAACAATCGTCTCTATATTCAAGTTCTCCATTCACGCACGATACATTTTAAAAAAGTGCAATTCCATTTCCCTGTACACATATTTGTTCCTTTTTTGTTAGCTGTCACGTGCATTTTAATGATAGTTGTCAACCTATTACCGATAAATGAAGGATTGAAATAATATGTAAGAGATAATAACAACCTCTTCTTATCCTTTTGATTCAAAATAGAAAGAATAATTTTCAAAAGAATAACATGGTTATGTAATAGTCAAAACTGCATAACTTACATCAAACTTACCCATTTCCTTATTACCTGTTGACCTATTGTTCCATGTTTTGAAGGGTTATATTTTTCTTTCGGTAGTAGTTAGAGGCCTACATTTTGCATGTTAGGATTCCGCAACTTGTGTCATATAATAATATTTTTCAGAAATCTCCGTTTAAGGTAAAAAGAAAAAAGAAAAAAAAATTATGCACATTATTATATTTTAGAAAGGCATACTTCTTACTTAGCAAAGAATTTAACCAAAATTTACAGAAAGGCACTTGTAGGAGACATTAATCTTGGAGGGAAGGCAGCACGTACTTGTTATATGGTGTCAAAAGAGTGGCGGGAAAATGTCAGGACAGCCCTTAACCCCCCGTTAGACATTGTTCATATACAAGCCCTAGCTTCACTTCTAATTCGGAATCAGCCTCGATTAAAGTGTCCCAAGTAAAGCATTCGATCTGATTAATCCAAAGCCTCTAATTCATCTTTGATGCAAACCTAGGGTTTCGTCTCTACCGATCCTTCGCAACGCTCGGTGCTCTCAAAATCTGATTGTTGTGCTTCTTTAGATATGGCTGATGCGTTCGAAGAGGAACCCGAGCCCACTGTCTCGATACAAGAGTTCCTTAAGGGCGTTGAAGACCAAGAGCTGGTGATTCATTTTCCCAATCTTGTTTTCAGCTAATGATTTTTTCCTCTTGACTTTTTGCGAATTGTTAAGGTAGATTTAGCGCCGTGTGAACCTCAAACTGAGCTCAAATAGCATTAATAGATAACTTAAATAGGCTAGGGCGAAGAATGAGCAAAGCGCACACTTATGTGTACTTAATCTATCTTAGGAATTCGTGTGAAGTGAAATGGGAAAATCTAATGGAATAGGGGGAGTAACTTTTAGAGAATTACTTTATGAATGCGTACTCTTTGGTTGCTGAGAGAATAAATAGACTGCAAATTTGGTTCAATTAAGTTTGCTGAATGCTATATGTAATGTAAGTTTTTTTTTTTGTTGTTATCTGTAGTGTTTAATGGGGTTTTCCTGCTGTGTCTCTCATGCTTGATTAGGTTTTGCAAGCTTGGTTTTTGTTGCAATTCAATTATTATTGAAATTAGAAGTGGAACTATGCAATTTAAGGGAAATACGCAGTCAGGTGTTTGGTATTTGTAAATTGGATGGAAATTTGTGTGGAATTGGAGACATAAGTCAGGAAGGATTTTAGTTTATCAACCGGGAAAGTATCTGGCATTCTTAAATTAAGGGGCTTGAGCATGTGGATTTATCTGAGCTTGTCTCTTAAGTAATGCGTTTGGATCTTCTCCTCTACAAACTTTGTAAATTGTATGCAATGTGAAAGCTAACTGGCACTACCATTCTCTCTGAATGTTCAATAGATAACTCAAGCTCAACTTTGTTAAGCAGGCAAATGTACTGTTGTTTGAAGCCCTGGTATTTATTCTATCCACAGCCCTATTCCCAGCTTAGACGATATGTGCTACCTTTGATCCCCTCTGTCATTAACTTTGGAGTGCCTAATGCCAATTTTACTCTGTTAAGTAGAGCATAACTCATGTGGTCCTTACCCTGCTGAGGGCTGTGAGGGCCCATGCTCCTAAAGCTCCAGTTAGTAGAAAGACATGGTTCCCTAGAAATTTTGAAATTTTTTTGCCTTCTTTCACAACAGTCATGCCGCTACTACTTGTTCTCGTTCGTGAGAGAGAACTAGTTTTCATTGGGTTAACGAGGAACTCAACCCGTTTTACGTAGCATATGGTTGCTAGTCGCCCCTGAGAAGCCGTACACACAGGAAGGTTACCCAACTCATCGTTTTACATGTCCTAAATCTATCCTAAGAATTGGCACAAGGTCAAAAAGAAAAACTTAATGGAATGGAGGGAGAAACTTTAATCCCTATATTATGCTTTGGTTGTCATGAGAATTTATAGACTGCACATTGGATTGAATTAGGGTTGCTTATGGATTGTCAGATATTTATTACCCACAGGCCACAATGTTAATTAGGTTTTGCTGGTATGAGTTTTGCATTCCATCGGAGCATGGTATTTGTAAGTTGGATGGAGATTTATGTGAAACTGGATAATTTATTCGGGAAGGATTTTAGTATAAGCCTCGGGGAAGTATTTGGCACTCATGAATTTTGGGGGTTGAACACGTGGAATCATCTGAGCCTGTCCGTTAAGTAACGTGCTTGGATCTTCGCCTTACTTTTTGTAAATTGTACTGCTCTTGCAATGTGCCTGGCAACAGCATTTGCCTCTGAAGATCCGAGAGATAACTCAAGCTTAACTTTCTTAAAGCAGGTAACCGCACTGTTGTTTATAGCCCTAGTCATCTATTTATCCACATCCCAAATTCACAGCTTAGAGTCCATCCGATGGCTTAGAGTTCCTTGGCTGTTAAGTAACTTAGGAGTGCCTAATGCCAATAGGGCTTATGCTGTCAAGTAGTGCTTGACTCAAGCGGTCCTTATCCTGCTGAACCTTGATGATTCTGCTTGGAGGGCTATGAGGACTCATGCTCCTAAAGCTCCAGTAAGTAAATAGACTCGGTTCCTTAGTAGTATTTGGAAATTCTTGCTTCCATTGGCTGCTCTGTATGACTAGATCGGTACTGAAAGAAAGTTGAAAAGGCGGAACTAAGAATTGAGCGTCTATGTACTTTTTATGTTGATTGGCATTGGCAAGTGAATATCCAATTCCTACTTGGTATAATATAGGAAAAGGTTTGGAGAAAAGTCTACTTGTCTGTCCCAGAAATGACCTTTTGTTAGAAGACTGGGCATATTTAGAAGCTACCCAGATCATGGCAGTACTGCTGTCACATTGACTTGGAATACCTTCATCTTCAAGATTGAGGATGATGGTAAAAGTTATAGTAGCTTCTGCCAGCATTCACCGTCTTATGCGATAAGTTAAAATCAGATTACCCTTCATTCTTGAACTTTATGTTGTCAGAGAAAAATAAGAGTAGTTTTCAGGTAGCCTTCATTATCTAATTGCAAGAGGAAACCAGATTACTGGAGAAGATGATAAACAGCTTTGTCTAGAGTTCTTTTCTTCGCCTATGTGCTCTCTGTCTTCCCCCTCCTCTTCCCCTCTATCGAGTTATCTACGTGGTTAGTTGGAAATAAGGTCCATATGGCTTTTTGTACAACTTTGGTTTGTAGTTCCGCTCAAAGAGAATTCTTTGTATTCAAGATGGTGTGGTTGTCAGTCCGATGGAGAGCCAGTGTGGCTGAGATTCCGCTCAAAGAGATTTCTTTTTATTCAAAGTGGAGTGGTTGTCAGTCCATAGATTGAGAGTTATAGATGGACAGAGTGGCTGGTATTGTCTACCAGTGTAGGGTGGATATACTGCATGGTACTTGACCTTAACTGCCGCCTTCTACATGTGTTGGCTAAAATTTCTCATCACCATATTTAGCCCATATCGTTTAACTTGGAATGCTTATTGGGTATGTGTTGAAGTGCTATGGGTTCTCCACACCCCTCTTACTTGGGTTGCAGGAAAAGCAGATGTACTAACCTGCTGGAGGAAAATGAGCTGGTATTTCTTCGAATCTGGTGGTGGATCTGTTTGGCTATCTATTTTAGAGAAGATTGCATGGCTGCAATTGTTAAATGAACTTATAAATGTGTATATGTGTGTTTATCTATATGTGTGCATGCATTTGTCTTTGTACATATATGCGTGTTTGTATTTGTACCAAAAAAATAAAATAAAAATATATGCGTGTTTGTATGTGCACTTGTATTGTTTGTTGACTTCATAATTTTACCATTCTCCGTTGAAATGATTTAGAATATTAATCAACTGTGTAGGAAGCAGATTTGATTTTAGGAGGTGATGAGGGTAAGGAATGCACATATGCAAATGGTTATATGAAGAGGCAGGCAATTTTCTCGTGTTTAACATGCACACCTGATGTGAATGCTGGAGTTTGCACCGCATGTAGCTTGTGTTGCCATGATGGCCACGAGGTATACTCTTTCCTTAATGACTCTAGTCCAACTGTAATTGATTTCTGAGCATGGACAGTGAGAAAATCAACTTCGTGCTTGAACTACTAGTCTTGAACTCTCTCTTGAATTGAGCTGTTATCTAATTGGTTAAGGAACTTACCTCCATCTTCTGTGGAATTGTTTTACATCATGCCTAGTAAGGTGATACGCTACTCATAGATTAGTCTCTGATCACGTTTCTTACTGAATTGGGCTTAACAAAGTTTCATTAGTAGTTAATAACTAGTTATTATAGCTCCCTTTAATTCCGGCTCATTTGTAGCTTCTTTTTCCCCTAGCACGATATCATTCTTTACTGGCGCAGTTATGGATCTTTGTTGTCTATGTCCGAGGATATTGCTTAATTTATCTGTAGGAACAAAGACTTTCTTTTCAACGGCTTCAATATTTTTTATATCCTTTCCTGTTTTACCACGCATCAATTTACATACCTGAAGCGATTATTGGTGATGGAAATTTTAGGGGAAGACGTGACAGCTGATGGTTTAATAGAATGTAATTAAAGTTTTATGTTCTTCTTTCTTCGCACATAATTGATGTGTATGTGTTTATACTGACACATGATTGTGCTGCATCCTATTTTGTCTTAGTTGCTGAATCCTGTTAGATGCCATGTTCTATCTGCACTTGTGTCTATGCTCACAGCACATGTCATTGGAACTGTGACACTTATTTGTTTTCTTTCTAAGCTATTTCATTGCTGTGGCAAACTCATGAGGAAGCCAAAGGCAATTACCATTAAATATGTAAAGCATAGATCTTAGAGCCTACGCATTCCCTTTGCAACCTACAGGGCGCAAGACTACACAAGCAAATGGAGCTCTATTGGTTTTCATCTTCCATTGTGTCTATTTATTTTTCGGTAAATTATATGTTTATATAATTCTACTCTCATCTGATAAAGTTCATATGTAAGTCATACAAAAGATGATCCATAGAATATGTTGGATCAATACCCAGCTGGTGAGTCAGAAGTCCTTGAAAAAATGCATGTAGGTGCCAAACAATCAAGAGAATAACTGAATCTAGAGGGTGTTCTCTGAATATAGTCCCCCATTTTGACACGCCCTACAAGGATTCCTCCATTGCATGGCCTTTGCAACCACCAATGTAAATCACCAAGGTTTGAGAATTTATTTCCCTCCAAATGCAGACTGCTGCTGCTTATGAGATCCTACAAAGCTTAAATTGGAAGCCATGCTTTTGGATCTTTCTATGGTTCAATCAATAACTTCAGACCTTGTGTTAACCATGCCTAGATCCGGCCTTTTAAGACTAGTGTATCTCTGTTTTCTTGCTGAATGAACTTATTTAGAGAAGAAATGCTCTGTTACGTGTTATCTATATTGCGTAATTGTAGCATCAGAAATGTCCATTTTTTCCTTGAGTTTCAGAAGAGTCTGTGATTATAATGTCTAGATTTTTATTCTAAATAATAAGTAGAAAGAATCAAATTAATGAAAGAAAAATGATATGGGCAGATATTAATAAAATTAAGTAGTAATCGTTTTTTAGCATTCTGAAAACAGAATGGATTGAGCCAATGACTTCTATGAGAACTTCTTCGGATTTCGAAAAGGAATAACGAGTATAGTAAATCGAATAGATTTTGAACCCTTGAAATAGAATTGGGTCCTATTCCTATATCAATTCCATATATAGAATTGATATGTACATCTATTCAAGGCACAAGTGGGTTTGATGAACAATGAATGGCTGACTGAAGAAATCCTCATTAGGAGTATGACTCTAGAAAGCATTATGGTAATTTAGAGAAGGATTTGGCACTTGTCCTCAACTTGTAGAGAATGAAATGACACAGGCAACTTGAAGGCCAGAAACACGAGCAGCCAGGGGGTGCTACATGCCTGCACAGAGAATGCAGCCATACAGTTCTTCAATTGAGTTCTGACGTGGAAGGCCTTCTAATCAACCTTTTAAACGTTTTCCAGAAATTGCTCCCTTTAGTTTACCCCAAACTTAAGTGAGTTGCTGCAAGTCATTGAGAGGTCCTAGTTGGTGGTTTATAGTCATATTGGGACCATCTAAGGTTGCTTTTTACATCGATGAACTTTCTGCTACTGTTTTACTTGTGGATACAAAGTACACCTGTTGTTGTTGCATACCTTTGCTTTAATGATACCTCCAAAGGAAGAGATACTTCCTACTACTTGTACTAGTACTGCTTTACTTCCTACTACTACTGCTTAATTGTGGTTAGAAACATTGAATTCTATTTAATTTTGCTTTTGTGTAATGGCTCTATGCTTTGCTGCTTGGACAAGATTGTCGAGCTGTGGACCAAGAGAAACTTTAGGTGTGACTGTGGAAATTCAAAATTTGGAGAGTTCTATTGCAAGCTTTTGGCGGGCAAGGATGCTGAAAATGCAGATAATTCATACAACCATAACTTTAAAGGTCAATACTGCACATGTGGTCGCCTTTATCCAGATCCAGATGCTGAGGATCAAGTAGAGATGATCCAGTGCTGTATCTGTGAGGATTGGTTTCACGAGGAACACCTTGGTCTGGATTCTTCTGATAAGGTCGATAACTTCTTTCTCTCCTCATTAATACATGTACCTTATTCCTCGCCAACTTTTGGTTTGTTTTCTTTTTCTCACGTTTGGCCCAAGTCATATAAGGAAAAGAACACCAGGCAATAAGATTTGAACTCGTTTATATTGATGTTATCTTATGCCAACTGATCAGATCATTTCCGCATTAAAGAGATCTTATTGTATTAGTAATGTCACGGATAGGCTATGATCGGGTACCCTTCGATTCAGTCCCTTTTCGTATTTTTTGTGTGGACATCCATTTCAAACCCCGTTTCCAAGTACCCCAAATTGCCTTTCAAATCTTACAATTTACCTACTGTGTTCATTCAGTTACCAACGCAAACCATGAGACTACACACCTAGCCATTGAATCTATTCATCTCCGAGAGGCTTTCACTAGTTTCCTTCAAATCTCTATTACTGTATCTAAATAAAGAATGCACGTTTTAAATTTCAGAACACGGGGTCTGCTTATCGGCATATTCTGATTTTATTTCTCGCGGGTGACTTTTGACATACTATCAAGAAATGCTTCTTTTACAGGTTCCAAGAGATGAAGAGGGGGAGCCTCTTTATGAGGATTTTATCTGTCAGGCATGCTCAGTTGCTTGTCCTTTCTTGACCCTTTATCCTGAAACCATTTGGGCAGCAGTTAAGCAACCGGAGTCTGTAAATACTAGAAAAGGAGATGTGGAAATTGCTCCTTCAGCTAATTCTGAAAGTGTGTCTACTGGAAAAGCTATGTTACTCGGAGAAAATTCGGGTGCGGGTTCAAGTACTACATGCATTCTTCAAGTTGATCTGGTGGCAGCTCCCCCTTCTTTGGAGAAAAGTAAACCAATGTTTCTTTCTAAGAACTGGAGAGAGGCTCTTTGCAGATGTGAAAAGTGTGAGCAATTTTACACCGAGAAGAGAGTTGGTTTCTTGCTTGACAAAGAGGACACAATTGCGGAGTATGAGAAAATGGGAAAGCAGAAGAGGGAAGAAAAGTTGCAGCAACAAGAAGGTGTTGAATTGAAGCTTCTCGATAGACTTGGTCATGTAGAGAAAATTGAGATTATGAGTGGCATTGCTGACATGAAAAATGAGATTCATGCTTTCCTGGTAGGTTTTGGTACCTTTCAGGCTTAACCATAACCATGTAAGCTTTAGTTTGAGTTTTTTCATTTTGTTGATATGGTTGGCAGGAGAACTTTGACACATCGAAGCCAGTTACAACAGCCGATGTCCACCAGGTTTTCGAGAATCTTGCCAAGAAGCGGCGCAGGACAGAGTAAGTTGTTCCTTGGCTATACATTAATGTTGCACCAAGTCTAGAGTTGTCGTGGGTTCTGCAACAACCAGAAAGAAAGCATGCTTCGTTTGATGATCATCTTAGAAGACTGCACTAGTATGGGTTACTTTAACGTGGAACTATGTATTAGTATGTAAGTACTGGCCGTGAGACCTCGTTCGTAGATCTTAATACTTCTGGATATCAGATGTTTCTAATATATCCTACTAAAAAAGGACGATGTCTTCAAAAGCCCGTGGAACCCAATGCGTACTTTTGCGATTTGGTGTCACCATCTATGAATGTTAGCTCTGCTTCCTCTTTTTTCATTCTAAAGAAGCTGGAATTTGCTCTATGATTGCTCTGGGGCTGGTTTTGATCGAGTTCCACTACCCTGAACTTTGCTTCGATTCACTTATTGACCCAAGACTTCTAGAAAAGATATTACCATGCCTTTTCTATTTTGTTTTTGCTGATTAAAGGGGTTACAATTTTGTCAACACTTGGAGTAGACCTGGCAAAAACTGATCCGGACCCGTGCAAAAAATGCGGGTACGGGTACATAATTAGGAGACCCGTTGAAATTAGACTCGTACCCGAACCGACCCGTAAAATTCGGATCGGTTATTGGGTACCCGGGTTTACCCGTTTTTATTCCTATATATAAGACTTTTAGGGTTTTATTGTTTTAACATCTTATTCTCACTTCTCTTCTCGGATTTTCTCATCTTCACTGATTTCCGCCGCCCCTCCTCTCAAGTCTTCCTCACACATCCCTTCTCTTAAGTCTCTCTCTCTCTCTCTCTCTCACACAGATCTGCCAAAGACACGACCACCCTACTCCACCCACGGCGCCACATCGGTCAGTCAGTCTCGATTCACCGCATCTTCGCCGCCATCGGTCCGTCGGTCAGTCAATATGACTCCGTCACCTCGTCGCCACAGTTCGGTCATCGCCTGGCCCCGTCGCCACTGTGGCCCCGTCACCAACGATCGATCACCTCCGTGGCCCCGTCACTAACAATCGGTCACCGTCGTGGCCCAGTCACGATCGATCGGTCGCCACCGTCGCCGACATCACTCTGCGCCTTGTGGTTGGGTAGATCTTGATGGTTGTTGACATGTTGTGTAGATCTTTGATGGTGTCATGTGTTCTTGATGTGCAGATTGTGTGTGTTTTTTTTTTCCAGATTGTTCAGGAGGTTTTTTATTTTTCCGAGGGAAAGATGTTCAGATCTAATTGTACAGATTGTTTTTTTCTTCCGATGAGAAGATGTTCAGATCAAATTCAGATTGTTGGAGGTTAAAATGTCTGATTAGTATGTGATTAAAATCTATTTATTCAAAAAATAATAATTAATGAGAAATTAATGATTTACCCGAGGGTAATACCCTACCCGCAAGGGTAGGGTACGGGTTCTCAGAATTCTTACCCGGGAAAATCGGGTAAAGTATACTCGACCCGATTTTATCCGTACCCGCTCGGATTTTATCCGTACCCGACGGGTATACCCGTTTGCCAGGTCTAACTTGGAGTAACGAGTAGGGACAAGAGTAGGTCCTGATTTCCCAACAGTCAAAAGAGCCATGCAAAAAACTAGAACCTGTCTCCTCTTCCACCTAAGTTTTGGATACTGTCGAGTAATCATCGCGGTCCATGAAAGCGAAATCACGTTTATGTTACTTTAAATATGTTTACTTTGACCTAAGATTCTCGCCAGTTGAAGCCAAGACAAAGTCACGTAGCCTAAACCTACATCTAGAATCACATTATTGTTTACAAAATTACTAGTGTCCTGATCAGACTATGTATATCAAATCATCCTCGCTTATCAGCCGTGAAGTAGGTACTGTTATACATGTGAACATTTCACATCCCGTGGTGAAGATTATGCAATCGTGGTTATGGTATTATTTTGACAATTGTGTGAAAATAAAACCATACCAACTATGTGACTTTGAACGACAATTGATGCGATTCTCTGTTCCATTATAACATTATTATCTAGTGTTACTAAAGTTGTTTGTCGGGAGAAGGCATTGCTCTTGAAAGACTACGATTTCTCGTGACACACTTGTGAAATCTTTAGTGCCAATTATATGACTTTGAAGGACATTTGATGCAGTCCTATCGTGCTCATTGCGTTGATGGTTCTATATTATTTTTTGGTAGTTATGACGACCAACGAATTAATGTTGACATGGGGGAGTATGCATAAATTGTAGGGTTGAGACCAAAGATCTTTAACATAATCTACAATTTGTTGGTGTGACTCTTCCGAGTTCCTGTATTCTAGTTCTTTTGTTAGCATGAAACCATTATCTTAAACCAGAAAGAACTAGAACTTAGAAGAGTAAACGCTATTTTTCAAAGTTTTTCATCGAGTACTGCAATTCCTCTGTTCATGTGAATGCTGTAATGGGCAGGTATGCCCAAAATGCAAAGTTGTGACCTAAGGATTTTTAGAAGAATCTATTTGTGGCTTTAAGGTGATTCTAATTGCTCCTAGCAATTGGTCAAAAGGTACAAAGAAAATGGTAAAAGGCGAAGCTATATTTAAAGAAAAAAGTGCTATTGCGGTGCAGAGCAATGAGTAAACTTTTGTAAAGCAATGAGTTAATTTTTATTGTAAAAAGAGAGAATTTTTGGATATAGGATTCAAAACTTTGTTCTAAATAGTTCATCTTGGTCCTACTGTAAATAAAAGTAACTACTCTTGCGATAAAAAATAAGACACGTTACTCGAATAATAACTCACGAAGAGGTTATTTAAGATTGATACCCAAAAGTAAATTTTATTCAGGTTTTAGGATCAACTTTAATTAGTTTTAAGGATAATAAATTAAGAGTTCTTGAAAGCGTTTGGATTAAAAGAAATGCAACAAAATGATCAAATGGTATATTAACATTTGAAAGAAGCATTAATCTCTGGTAATATGTGAAGATATTTAGTAATTATTTTGATCAAACTTGATTAATCCTTTAAATATATATATCGAGGCACTCCTGTCCATAAAATTCACGAGCTTCAACAATCCCACATAATAATTAATCCAAAGTTAGAGGTTCAATTTCAAAAGTCTATTCATTAAGTTAATTCACGATCTTAATCTTAGATTTCCCGAATATTGCTCCTTAATTATCGCTGTGCTGTCCGTTTCCGAGAATAAGACGACAACAACTTTTCTTTAAAATGTGGTTGTAGCGTAACAATGTCCTCAGGCTGACGCACATGGACCCGCTGTTTGTTGGCAAATATGGTCCGTCCAGTTTGTCACCTTGCAACACAGTATCCGGTGCACGTACTAATGGGCTGATGCCACTCCCTCTTACTTGTTCGTTTTGTAAATATACAAGTGGTGCATTTTCTTTAAATCACTCACTTTCTAGATGATCCCGTAGAAGAGGACGATTATAACAATCTTTCCAGTTATTTCGTGAATTTTTCCTTTCAAATTTTGACCGTCAAATGACAAACTCAACTTGCATCAAAGTACTGATGCAAAAATCTCTTATTTGTTTTGCAAATATGAATTATTACGCGCTGAGTTTGTATCTCAAAATTTGACCTTTCAACAAAGCTCGAAGATGTTCAGCTTGGTAAAGAATTATTTCTCTGATCTACTATTTCTTGGTATTGGAAGAGCTAGACCTGGCCTTGACTTGTCGTATGAGCGATAAGGTGATGGGTGAGGAGGTCAACATATTTTGGGACTTATTTTGACTATTTCTCGTAGCTTATTTGGACCAGTTTATAACTAGTTATTTTAGATATAATTATCTAAGGCATAAGTTATTAACAAGATACAATCCTCTCAAAGCCAAAATAAGCTATAACGCATAAGTACCTCAAGAGGTTCTTTTTCGGCTCATGCATTTCAAATTTTAGAATACCCTTCATTCATTACAATTTCACATCCTCAACTTCATTTCACTTTTTCTTATCTATTTGATTTTGGATTTAGATTGAAGTCGTGTTCAACTTGAAATTGCATTCTATCTCATTTGAGGTACATAAATACATATTTTGATATTTTTTGGGTCATTAAAAGCAGTGAACAAAGTAATCATATATTCATGCCAATAGTAATAAGTAGAAGTCTGTATGCTTAAACCTATTTATTTGATAACCTGCTTATAGGAAAGGTAAAACTTACTCCAAACGGGGCCATAATATTATTGTTCTGAATCTCAATATTTGTCCAATTACATCAAGGCCCTGACCAGTCAAAATCGAAGAACATAATAACTTTGAAAAAGGAGCATTACAGACTGCACATTTAACGCTCAAAGGAGAACAGTGCACAACATCCTTCAATGCCCAAGACATCTATAAATACATTCACCCACCCTCACATGCAATAGTTGACACTCCACACCTTAACAACTCCTGACATTATTAGGCTACTCACTGGCTAGTCTCTCAAGTCTCCAGCAACATCTGAAGAACAGTCGTGTGGAGCAGGGTGATTTTTCTTGCTACCCATAATCATGGGAAATTGCGTGGAGACATGCATGTACAGGCAACAACTGGGTATAACGGAAGGAAAGCAAGAGCAAGAGCAAGAGCAAGAAGAGAAAGCAAGTGGTGGACTTGCCAAGGAAACTGGTCTTGGGAGAAGTTCTTCACTGAGGATAAAGATAGTTTTGACAAGAGAGGAGCTGGAGTGGCTGATGCTTCAGCTGGAGGAGAACAAGGAGAAGAGATTGGAAGATGCATTGGCGGAGATTGAGAGAGGCAGAAGGAAAGTTCTTGGGTGGAGGCCATCTTTAGAAAGCATCACTGAAAGCCCAGAGGTGTTTGAGATGGAAAGATAAGTCCTTCAGCTACCATTTTTACCTCTTACTCCTAGTTTTACTGCTAGTATTGTACTGAGTTTTTGACATGGGACTATGCCCAGATTTGTAAGTATGTTCTGAGTTTGATGGCATTTTACTGTAGCCGAATTTGCTTAGAAAATTTGGCCAGTGGAAGATCGTGTACCGCCTTTGGAATTTGCTGTGACAATAAGGCTAGCGTTTTTCTTAACTAGGACAACGAAAGTAATCTGATGTGATATGATCCGCGGATTCATTATCACCACGACGAAATTCAACTATGGTATGAGCAAAAAAATTTCTCCAACACCCCTTTGAAGCTGAAACTATTGGTTGCTTAAAACTTTCAGCGGCAGTTTTAAGCTACAAACACTTGTTGCTGAATAGAATGATCGGAGGGAGTTGGCTCCAACTAGGAGCAAAAAATTCTCGAGGAGCTTACCAAATGCATCATCTGAATTGATAGTTTCGAGTCGCTGATTTGCTGACTTGCTCTGATTTTGATGCTGATTGGCTCAACTGGTGATGGGCTCCTTGGGGTTGGGGTTTTCAGTTCCTTTAGGATTATGCCTTCTTCCCCAGTACATTCCTTTGCATTCCACGGTTTTATGGCGCATTGCTGGTGATTTGAAGTGCACCAAACATTCTTGTTTTACTATTGAAATATCAAGATCTACTACTAAAATGATCAAAATTTACATTGTTGGTCTTGTAAAATAACTGTATTTGGTCATTTGCAACCACTTTCGGTCATTAGGTAGCAACTTTTGCATGTATTGTGATAAAAATTGCCAAAAATGTACCCAACCACTGGATTGTACTGTACCGTAACCAAAAGGGTTGTGGCACAAAAATTAATGGAAAACGATGATCACGCTCAATAATTGAGCCAAATCACTCCTTTCTTTTCACGTGAATGATAAGTGCCGACTTGGAGTAGAACGGTTGTTTGGAGAGGGAACATATTCCCTTATCATGTGCAAATGACACAAGGCAAAGGAGTTTTGAGTATGCTTATCCCATCCATAGGGTGTTTGATGGAATCTCAAAATTTGTTGGGTGCGCAAAAAGTATGTCCTTACGTGGACTTGGAAACCATAAGAGTTTTATTTAAATATTTAATATTAAGTCACACATTACGGGATGACTCTCCCACTCATGTCAAAATACAAGAGGATTGACAAAATAACCGGCTCGTGATCTCATCGCTGGTATCCATATTGTTGGTTGTCACATGCTTTGCCATTAAGCCTGCATAAAAGTTGGTTTCTTTATATACACGGGTCACTACACCTCCCAATGTCGCCTAAGGAGTTCCTTGCAATCCAACACCAAAATTTCAATGTATCACTTGATTATTGATCATGCTGCAAATGTCCGCTACCAGTGAATGCTCAAGGCTACCTCAAACGGACTATTCCAGGGTGACAATCCTCCGGACAATGGGAACCCACTTGCAACTCTACAAAATGTGTCTTGTTCTTGGTTTTATTTACGGGTAAATATTGTACGTTTTCGGGCTTTTGGCCATTTAGGGCTGTTATATCGTGGAAATAATGTGATAAGAGGAAGACTAAAGACGTCTAACTTTTTCTAAATGGTCGGTATCATTAGTTCCAATCCGCCCAGTATTATCTACTTACTTAAGTATGATGTAGAGCTGCACGGTGCAAGTGGGAGCTTATTGTGTAAAAGGATTGTTCCCCTCGAAATGCGTTCTATGTACGACAACCATTTGATGAGAAGATTCATTTTCAAGTGAAATCTTATATAAAAATAAAGATATACTCGACTCTCTAGTCGTTGAAAAAGCCATATTGCTATATAGGATTAGTCTATCTTACATATTGTGATCATCTTGCATTTTTCATGAAACTCGAACTTGTGACTTTGCACAAGAGAAATCTTTATCACTACGCTATTACGTTTGTCTCGTATTCATAACTGACTTATCTCCTTTAGTTACAACCCCGTCATACGAATTATGCCTCTCTCTTTTTTTTGGTTCACACTGTTTAAGGTAAATAGAATAATGTTACCAGTTTCTATGAACCAGACTCGATGCTGCCATGGCAAGGATGTTCTGCAACAACAGGTTGCAACACTGTAGCAAAAATACTCAGCATTAAGGCTCAAAGCTTTCTTTCCAGTCCTCAGAAGGCCCTTTAGGTCCAGTTCGAGGACAACAGGCTGCCAAAACATTTGTGTCTACACAGTACATAGTTAGAGGATACAATACAAAGCTGGCCTCATACTGCAGGGCACCAGATAGCTTGGTCATTTTTCCCTTTTACTGCTATTTTCTCTGAAAAGCAACAAAGATCATCAAACCAAGACTCCTAAATCCCTCTAGCAGTTTCAACATAGAGTTGCATAGCAACATCAGTTGTCCCACAACGAGCATGCCTACCAAATTATTCTTTATGAGCAACGTCTCGTTAACGATATAACGTCATTCTTGCCCATAGTTAAGATTCTTTTCCGAAGACCAAAACGATAAGTCTCGTTTCTCTGGTTTTCCAGTATGACGTTAAGAAACGGAAACCGCATCTGAGCATTTTTCTTTTCTCTTTTTCTTCGTACCCGAAAAAGAAAATTCATAACACCATTTTCCTTTTTACTGATTTTTGGTGCTTAAGTGTGTCAAATCAAACAGGTGGTAATTCTCTCGCAAGTCTATCGCTGGATAGAAATGGAGAGGTAGATATATATGATGTATAGCCACGCAGTGCGCCAAACACAAGTGCAGTATGATAGTTGTTTGAACCGCACTTTAAAGTGTCGCACTCGCTGTCAAAAGTTACAAATATCACAGGCAAAACATTGCAGCAATCTGCATTGTCACGATATACATATCAACAGGAAAAATCAAAACTTCAACTTAATTACGATGCGGAGAGATTCTAACTTGCAACAATCTCTGCAATCATCCAAGGCTGTCGCAGCAGTTGAAGGAAAGAAATCAGTAACCAAGTTGGACCAAGAACCAGGTAAAATCGTCAGAGAGAGCTCACCATCGAGCGGGTTGTCGCCCTAGAAAAGTCCATTCGGCGTAGCTTTTTTTTTTTTGTCGAAAAGTTCTTCTTATTCATTAAAGTGCAAACATATACTATCTCTACAGTTACTTACATTCTCCTAAGGTTCACTTTAGGCCTAATTTATGTACATATACTCTATACATCAATTTGCAGTTATTATATCCAACAGCTTAGTATCAAATCCCCATGCTTGGCAAAGTCCATTCGACGTAGCCTTAACCGATGAAGGACCGGACATTTGGCCTCGTGATCCATTAACAAGTGAAAATGCTAAGTAAGAGAAGGTGGATAAAGTTTTCATAGTACGCCAAGTGCTCTTGCCAAGAAGTAAAAACTAGTATTCATGTCCTCTTCTAAAAGAATTTTTTGCTGCTACTTATTTGTATCATGGGTTTTTGCACGACAAGTCAACGCATCAAGTTAAGCATTACAGTGCACCAACAAAAATAAATAAAATGAACTAAAGAAATAATCAACCTTCTAATTTAAAAAACAAATTACTTAATTAATTTATTATTACCACGGGTTCAAAGTACTCCTTCCGTCTCATTTTTTTATCTCCTTTGACTTGCACTAATTTTAAGGAAATAGTTCAACGTAGTCCGATATATGTATATGCTTAATGTTACAAACATTAAACACATACATATACGGGAAAGAAGAACGAGGAGAGAGAATATGAGTCGGTAAAAAAATTAAATATGAAATAAAACAAAAAATATATAAAAAAGAAAATTATATTGCACATGTCGTTTGCGGCCCTGCCAATAAACTAAAAATAACAAGAGTATTAATAGACGGTAACTATTGAAAGTATTGGGAAAAAAGGATTTCTGAAATCTTTAGGTCTCATCAACCAGCTTAGTGACAGATTGACAAAGAGAGGGAAATGGGCGGAGCGCAGGCGATGAAGAGAATTCCCCGCATCAAGTTTCCTCAGCGTCATCCAAAACCGTCTGGTTTGCCCTTTTTCTCTTACCCAAAAACAATGATCTTCAATAAAGGCATATTCATTTAATGCGTAAACGTGTTGTTCCAAATCGATTGGTTGATCTTTTGCGTTCAGTTTTAACTTTCTGTTTTCATTTGCGGTTGTAATTTTAGCAGAATTCTTGATTTGATTTATGAAATTATGTGAAGATGCGTCAAAGTGGAAGCGCATATCAATCCGAGGGTGAAATAATTTTACCAAGTTAATGACATTTTACATTCTCTTTGTATGTCAAATCGATATGATTATAGATTCTCTTCTGGTGGGGTGAGAGGGGAAGATGGAGATACTTCTAGCAACTGAGAGAGAGATTAGCATATCGGTACTAAAATATTGTCTTGGGCAGCAAAATCCATGCAAAAAATTTAACAACAGCCCCCCCTGCCTTCTCGCGGCGGATAAAAATTAACAGAACTAAGGCACCATCACCTAGAAACTGTGTGTGTGTGTGAGAGAGAGAGTTATTAGCATATCGGTACTAAAACATTGTCTTGGGCAGCAAAATACAAGCAAAAAATTTAACACCCCCCCCCCACAGAACTAAGGCACCATCTTCTTAGAAAACAATGTGGGGCCACTTCAAGCTTCCTTCGAATCCATCCAAACTGTAGAAAGGCTATATGAATGTAATGACGCCTGTTCTTAACTTAGCAAATACGCAGTTATGCTAGACAGTTTATTGTGTATTCACCACTGAATTTTGCCATTGTAAGCCATCGCTTTGTCCCCGGGGGAGTGGGGGGTGGGAATTTTTAAAAAGCAAACCTCGTTCATTAATAGAAGAGAAACTCTTTGTTCAATTTGAAGCAAGAGGCCCTCACCTTATTGGTAGACACTAGTCCACTACTTTGTTCATAGGAACGCCTCCTCTCTTCTTTAGGCTTGATTTTGTTGTGCTGATTGAGGTAAGTAAGGACACAAACTAAGGAATTCTTGTGTCCCATCCTGAGGTAAGTTCTGCCACAAGATGTCTGATAGAAAAAAAATCAGAAATACTTCTAACAACGAGCACCAAAAGTACTAGATTGCATGACACACATAGCTTGTTTTTCCCTTCTCATTGCTCAGTAATTCTTCCTGTAGGGCCTCTTTATGTACCACATTGTATTCAGTGTATCTTTGCTTCCTTTGCTTGTGCATGAAACATCTACTGAAGAACAAAGAATCCACCTTGGTCAAGACAACCTAGTGAGATAAGCTGGTTGTTGTCCTTTACTAGTATTGGCAATTTGGCGTGTACCATGGAATCAGCATCTTCATTTTTGCTCTGATATTTTGTTAAGCATTGTCTTATTTTCTCTATTGTTTGCAACAAAACGGCGTGAGAATTTAACCTGTGGGTGGATAGAGCAAAATCCAGCGTATTCTGTATTTGGTTGGAGATTGAGTTCCATGATAAGCATGCCATGCACCAAGTTGCAAAATGGATTACTCGCTTGAGTATTGCAGTGATCTTTTGCTTCTGTCGCATGAATGTTGTTATTTTGCAGGTTCCACACCTCAGCATCAAACCATATCTGTTGCTGGTGATGCTCCACAAACTTTTTTCTCAGGGTCTGCCTCATCGAACATGACTTTGGGTGGAAAAGCCTCTCTTCAGCCCAAAAGAACGTCATTGTCTCAGGAGGAGATTGAGGCTATTTTGGTATGTAAGACCTCCTTTCATCATTGTTTGGGGAACATGTGTGTAGTGGTGTGAATACCTAGTATTAAATTGGTTCTGAGAAATGTTGATCGGACCAACCAATCCACACAGAAACTTGGTTCATTATCAAATGGTTTGCTGATTAATGGTGAACTCAAGTACCACTGTGCTATTACCTATACTTGCAAGGCGTTTATTGCACTGTTTTGGGGGTAAAGGTCGCAGGTCCTTTTTTCTGTACATGCAGGGTACTCTTGTCTTGCGCTTATTTAGGGACCATTTCAATTATGCTTTTGCTTTTCAACTCATGTTTTTCAATTTTGGTATTGGAACTCGGGTTTTTCCTTTTTTGGTGCTTATCTTCATTTTTTTGGGATGCCTACTGCATGTGCAGGAAGCATTTTCTTTGACTATACTATTTTGTAGTGTTATCAGTTATCACTCTCTCTTCGTAATGGAAAACCTGCCAGTATAACTGCAAGCATGGTATGAAATGCTTTCCCGGGAACTAAAGCCTTTCATGCGAAAAAGGGGTGATGGCTAGAAATCAGCTTAATGGGATTTGGAATGACGGAGAAATTTATGTTTGTGCAATTATAGTATCATGAGTTCGCATATTTGATGTGGGTAAGATGAGCACAAACGCTATAAGAATGAAATCATGACATTTGAAATGGGAATTTGTGCCTTGTCCTGTATAAGTTTTTTGCAAAGTTTGTAATTGAACTGTTTGCAAAGTTTTGTTCTTAACCTTTTGTTTTGTTTTGCTCCCCCTCTTTTAATCAGTTGGGCGGGTGTACCTGAATTCTCATGGAGGACTGGAGAGCAAGAGGTGCAACTATTCTTGGGAATCATGTTTTCTTTTCGGAGATTATAAAGGAAATGTAACTCGCTAATGTATTTAGCGACTCAAACCCTGAGTGGGATTATTGTGCAGTCCATTGACATTACAGATTGATCAAGTTCACTCGTTGAATGATTTTCCTCATTTTATCCCGGGCACTCGAGCCTCGAGGTTTCTGTATTTGATCTGCACATGTTGGATTGTGGGGATAGAATTGCGTGAGATGTGGTTTTATACATCTGGGAATGCTGATTACTCAAATGTCACTTGTTTGGGGTTTCTTTTGCCATGAAAGGAATCTCAATCAGGATAATTGGTAGTCCCAGGTTTCAACACACTTGAAAGAGGAGATGTTCTATCCTCAACATGACTTGAAATGAATTGTGCACCCGAATTTTGCCAGTCTGCTTGCTTTTTCAGGATGGAGTCTGCCATTGAGCAAATATATGTCTCACCTGATAAATTAGTACTCACGTGCGCGTTGAACTTTTAGCCACTGCCCCCATCTTGGTTCTTATACGATTCATGTATGAATGTTAATGATATTCGTCCATTGTATTCAAAATCGTAAAGAGGCAAGTGTGCCTTTCTGAAACTAACTTCCTCGCTTATCATTTGCAAATCATCTAAATCAGCACTGAACACCCTGCTGCAGACATAATCACCATTATTGCCTTCAACCAGAAAGCCATGCAATCAGACAGTTCATACTCTACGCAATGGTCATACAATCCTCAAATTCAAACATTGGTGATACAGTATATACAAAACATGCTGCGTACTAAGCAAATGAAAGGCAAGCTACGATCACGAATCTTTTTTTTCTAGCATGGATTCGAGTACCACGGATCTGGGACTAACCATTGGAGGTCCCTTTTCGCGGCGTTCAAGCTCGTCTAGCCTAAACGTAATCAGCCTGTCCCAATTTCCACCCTCAAATAGCACCCCAGCCTTGCCATCAGTGATCCTTTGTACTATGCCGCAGTACATATAATACGGGCTCTTTTGATTCTTCACAATTGCTATCATTCCGGGCATCAACAGTGGCAATTCCGGCGGTTTCGGCTTCTTGGTCAAACTCTGATCGAACACGGTAGTGGCTAATTCTGCCGCCGGTGACTTTTTGGGAGGTGGGTTTTCTTCGATGAATTTTTGTAGGCCCTTTTCGCCACCCGGAAATCCACCAGTCAGGCCTAGTAGCTCCTTGCCAAATGCTTCTTCTGGGATGCTTTCAGCTGCTGAATTTGCTGACTCCTCTTGATCCTTGGTACTGATTGGATCAACTGGTTGGGTGGGTTTCTTCAGTTCCTTTTCGAGGCCTGCTTCACCGTTCAGAAGACCTCTGCCTCCCAAAATCTCGTAGAGGTTGAATTTGGCTGTAAGGTTTATAAGAAAGTTTGGTGGTACTTTTGATGCTGTTGAAGATGATTTTTGAATGGGATTGAGAAGATGGGTTTGGCCTAGAAAGTGGGATTTGTGAAGGTGAGGGCCTTGAAGGCATGGGAGATTGAAGGAAGAGGCCATTTGGGTTTGCAACAATGAGCCAAAGGGAAAGAGCAGAGATTGAGAGCGTAAGTACTAGAAGACTCATCCATCTAATTCTGGCCACAAACGGGATTTTGCTACTAGTCCTATCTTGAATAAATATTGTGCCGCCCGCGTCTAATTCGTCTTTCTCGATCCCGTTCGAGAGTAGGAGATATGCTTCTTATCACCTTGGAAAGAGAGTGCCTTGTCAAGAGAAGAGAAAGGTAGGGACTCTTTTTCACAACAATCATGGTTGAAGTACGAAGAAGGGACCATTTTTCCAACAATCGTGGTTAAAGTATGACAACTTTACGGTGAAATCGATGTATCTTGAAGAAGTACAACATCAAGATACATCGCAACTTATGTTACAGTTCAAATTGATGACGTTTTAAGTTCTTTTTATGTATTGTATCATTCTTAATTTTTTTAATATCGGGCATGTTAAAGTTTCAAAAAGTCACGTTTTTACAAAATCGAGTGTACTAAGGCAAGATTTGGAGAGAGATCGTCTTACGGGTGTAGTGTGTTAACCCTCGTTACACGTGCAAATAGTCATTGACTTGCCAAATAACGCCCTTGTCTTCCTCGAAACAACCTAGTTTTGGTGTCCTCAAGAGAAAGAATCTCGTAAGGCCACAATCTCATGCTGCCAGATATAGGTGTCCCGGGTTCATCTCACCTTAGCCTAATTCTAATTGGCCTAACCAACCAGTTTTTGACCTAAGGATTTCCCATCCAAGGATCAATCTAGTAAGAGTAATGTCGAAAGTGTTGCTAACTCTCTCATGACCAAGCAAAAAAGTATTTGTTTGTATAAAATATTTTATGGTCCGGAATCAATAGTCTCGATCATTTAAGATTGTGAAATATATTAAGTTATAGCTCCCTTCATTTGTTAGGCTCTCCTCTTATCGCATTAGCCCCCTAATCTAATGCTCTTAAATAATCGGGATCCATGAGATTTACTTGCTTGAGAGTGTAATTTGCTTTATGTAAAACTCTTTTATCGAGTCAAGGGTGTTGCTTGTATGTTTGTTAGCCTCGAAGTGACAATATTGACGTAATATTTATTTATTATAGTTAGAATAAGGGGTACAATATGATTTACATATTTTTCCCTCACTGAAAAAAAACAAACGGAGATCGGGTTTGATTCCATACCGGCAAAACAAGGATATAGATTAAGGGCTTCTTTTTAGTTATTGGTCTAAAATTGTTCGAAAAATCAAAGATCTAGACTCAGGAGAGGGAAGTCAGAAAGTTGTGAGTTTCTTCGTTCAATTTTTACCCCGGAATTATCTGGTACGATGGTTGAAGGCTTATTTCCCTTGTTAAGCAGCTTTGTTTTTGTATTTAAGCCCTCAGTGCTACACTGGTAGATGGGCAAGAAAAGATTTGTGCTGGTGATTAGGTATGAACCACGCTTGAGGATGCTGCCATCTCAAGTCATAGTGGTGTTGCTTATATGCTGGTTATGCTGAATGTGACAGGTAATACTTGATACTCAAACTCCTAGGGTACCAGGTAAAATGGAATCAACTTTTGTTTGTCACATAATCAAGTCCATGTTAATGAAGACAAGAATATGTACATATTACCCTAAACTCAAAATTACCCGGTAAAATACACTCCCATGCTAATCAATATTGAAGGTTAGACTCGGTCACTCGGAGTAGTTATTCGTGGGCTAGATACGAGTTTCTACACTTCAAGACTTATTCTTCGAATTTTATCATGAAGTTTATTAGTTTGACTGTTCTCCTCCAGAACGAAACGAAACAAGTTGTATTTCATGTGTACACGGTGCACGCTTGAGTATTCTCGTACAATGTTAAAATAGTAATGACACGTTAACACCGCTTGATCTATAATTTTGCTTACGAACCCGAAAAACAAACAAAGAATTGCAGAATTGACTTTTCATTTGGTAACCATTTTTTTTTCAATTTAAAAAACCAGTTTTTAACCTACCTTGTACTTGCTAGAATCTTGAGACGCATAACGCACCCCCCCACCGTAATTACCATACACCACCAGGGGCATTTCCGTCAATCGAACACTGATTATCAGATGCCCCAGTAAGGATTCACAATTTGTTCTCTCAAACAAACCACCACACCGTCGCCTCCGATCCCCCAACCCCCCAAAATCTCCAGATTACCATCGCGGCCATAATTTCTCCCATGTTTCTCTCTCTCTACATCTATCTATTTCGCTCTTTGTATCTACCTACATCTCTCACCGTTCATCTATCTCGCCGTCATGCATCGATCTGATTCGAATCGAGTTCTCCAGCCCTCCGATTCACCGGCCACGTCATCACCGGAATCCGTCGTGTCCTGTTAGGGTTCTGACTATCTAATTAATTAGTCCGGTGCAAGCCGTT
Organism: Escallonia herrerae; assembly: GCA_033070095.1. Classification (NCBI taxonomy): domain Eukaryota; kingdom Viridiplantae; phylum Streptophyta; class Magnoliopsida; order Escalloniales; family Escalloniaceae; genus Escallonia; species Escallonia herrerae. The sequence goes on from JAVXUP010001091.1 coordinate 274,496, forward strand.
TGGTTTTCTAGAAATTGTACTGGAAAGTTAAAAATTAGGGTTTTAGATTCCTCGATTGGAGAGATGCCGCGAAGTTCCCGGAGCAAATCGCACAAGCAAAGCAAACACGGCGCGAAGGAGGCTGCGAGGGAAGCAGCGTCGGAGTCCGAGGAGGATGTGAGGATGAAGGACAGGAGCACCGGCGAGGAAGTGAAGGCGGTTAGGGTTTCGAGGGATTTGGCGTCGGGCGAGAAGCGAAAGCTTTCCTCGCAGGCGAGGGAGGGGAAGGAGTCATCGGGGCATGGGAATGGTGACGCGGAGGAGTACGTTGGCTCGAAGCGGCGGAAGGAGAAGGAAAGGGTGGATGTCGGTGGTGGTGGGAGTGATAGGTGGAATGGCGGTGGGGACGAGCGAGATGAGGGCGTGAAAGTGGAAAAGGAGTTCAAGGAGTCCAAGTCAAGGGATTCGAAGGGCTTGGTTGATTCGAAGAGTAGGGCGAGTAAGAGGCACGAGACTGGTGGCGAAAAGAAGGAGGAGAATGTGGGTTCAGCGGTGGAGAAAGAGGAGAGTAAGGGTGGGAGTAGGGTTGAGTCGAGGAGGAAGTCGGATAAAGATTCTGTGCGGAAAGAGGCTCACCAGTCTAAAGATTTGAAGGAGAAGGAGAAGGATCGTGGGTCCGAGAGGGAGAGGAAAGTGCAGGATGCTAAGCGTGATGTGGATGTGCGAACTGCCGATGGTGAAGTGGGGAAGAAGCAAGCGTTGCAGCCAGTGGATGGCAGCGAGGAGCGACAGGGCAAACGGGGTAGAGAATATGCTGGTAAGGTCGCTCATTGCTATATTTGTATAGGACACGTATTGATACTTCTAATACTGATAAAGTCACACATAAGCATAAATTATGATGCGAATTGTACATTGTATCTTCCTTTTTTTTTCCTTGGGTGAAGATTAGTTTGTTATATGCGGAGGAGGTGACGAGGTGTTATGTTTTTCACTTACATGGTGTGTTGATTGTGTTTGTGCATTGGGGGTTTAGAGTGTCTGTTTGAAATATGACTTAGGAAAAAATGCAACTTCTTCCGGCACCATTTATTTGATTTTCGTTCTTGGGCATTCTGCTATGTTTTATGTATTGTATGCAGTCGTCCGTAGAAAGAGAAAGCTGAATTTACTTTGTCTACATAACTCTAACCATTTGGATTTTCTTGCACGGTAAGAGGCTTTTGTAGACATAATACAGAGTTAGAGCACAGTCACACGAAATCCCTAAACGTGACTATAGGCCTGATACTCTACACGTCCTTGTTGATCAGAGAAAGTTGAGATTGACTCGTGTGATTGAACAAGGAGGGCATTGTCACAATTGATTAGTAGCAATCAATATGGGATGGTAAAATATGTTTGAGAGGGTAACTTAGAGGATACAAAGATGTGGAGAATGCTAACAGCCAAACTGTGTCATTTGCTTGTGGGCTGGGAGAAAGGAGGGATGGGTGTTTGACTTGCTAGACCAGGGTCTTGGGTGATGTAATACCTGATCTTATGCTGCCGATATTAAGAATTTTGTACAATGGCTACCTCAGTCATTGAAGAAGTTGATTCCTTCCCTTGGTAGCAAAGTATGTTAGGTTTCTTTCGAGTCCTTTTCTAGGTTTTGATGAGTTATAGTGCTGAATTGACATAAACTATGAAGTATTCATATCCTCCAGATACGATAGTTGAGTGTTGATATGCTCCAGGTACGACAGCTGATCGAGTTCCAATAGAGTAATTGATCTCTTTTTTTGGACTTTTACTATCGAATGTGATATGAGGGATACACATACAAAGGTGGTCATTGTGCAAACTAAAAGGGGGGTTTAATTGAGGCTTTGGTCTTTTGGACAAAATAGAAGAGGCTTATACTTGATACAAAGCTGATACAAACTTTCTTCTCTAGTGCAATTAAGTCTCGTGAGTTTGGTGATCTAAGTAGCACACAGCAGCAGCAGCTATGTTTTTTAAACCAAAGGTGTTGCTATTGTGAACCTATTACCCACTTCTTTAGCAGCTGAGCCTTGACATGGTTTTCGTTGCTTGGTTCTTCCTAGCAAGGATAATTTGACATCAGTTTCATCTTCCGTATTACGTATTTATTTCCAAATGAGGGTACATTGGGGATGATGCAGTTGTTAATACTAATGGCCAATTCCTTAATTTATCATGTCTATAGGAAGCGCTCATGCCAAGTACATATGATTACACCAAAGACATGAATCCCCTCCCCGTCTTTGAACAACATATTTAAGCCTAAATTGGATGGCATACCAGTGGGGTCTTACTGCTATTCTTTTTTCATGTAGTTGCTACTCATTCTCAGTAGTATGTGAAATACCTATATCCAGTACTAGTAACATGAAGTGCATGCAACGGTACTGTTATAAATGACTTCAAGTTCTTTAATTGTTTCTCGAACTGGAAAGCTTACTGACTGTCATGTTCATTAACTTTATATTGCCGGTCATTTAAGATATGAGAACTAGCATTTAGGTATTGTTAGTGCAGCTATCAAAGTTGTCCAAGTCTTGGAAATTTGTATAAGCAACCAAGGGCACACATGTGCTTTTAACGTTATTCAACGGGTCCTAACATAATTGTCATCTCCTCTGGTTTGACGAAATAGTGATTGCTTGCAAATTACCTTTCTAATCAAGTTCCCATCTACAGTGAGGGTTTCAAATTGTGTACCTCTCTGTCTCGTTGCTACCTTTAAATGATTCTTCACCTATTAGATAATCTTCTCTTTTATGTTTTGCAGTGGTGCATACACAAGATGAGTTGCAAATTTTCGAGCCAGAGAAGGAAACTGAGAAAAAGTCAAAGAGGAGAGGTGATGGTTCTAGTGAGAAGGAGAAATGCCAAGACGATTCTAGAGAGCCTGATGAAAGGCGATTGTCTTCTAGAGGTGATCGTGCCAAGGATGGAAGATACAAGGATGACAGGCACAAGGATGGAAGTTATGGAGATAAGCACCGGGATGATGGTGACAGAGAGAATAAACATAGGGAGGATAAATATCGTGAAGATGGTGAGAAAGATAATCGACACAAGGATGGAAAGTATCGGGAAGATGGTGAGAGGAGTACCAGACACAGGGATGATAAGTATCGTGATGACGGTGATAGGGATAGTAGGCATCGCGATGATAAGTATCGTGAAGATGGTAACAGAGATAATAGACGCAGGGAAGATAGGTATCGTGAAGATGGTGAGAGAGAGAATAGACGGAGAGACGATAAGTATCGCGAAGGTGGAGACAGAGATGATAGGCACAAGGATGATAGGTATAAAGAAGATGGAGACAGAGATAATAGACAGAAGGAAGAGAAGCATAGAGAAGATCTTGACCGAGAGAGTAGACACAAGGATGGAAAGCAAAGAGATGACATTGACAGGGATAAGAGGATTCGAGACGTTATGTACAGGGATGAACACTCCTCAAGAGATCGTGCTAGTGAGTCCGACACTAAGCGTTTGCGGGATGAGGGTAATGCTGCAGATCTTCAATATCGGAAGTCAAGTTATCGTGATGGTAGTCCAAATTATGATGATCGTGTTACGAAATACAAGGATGATAAGGGTAGGAGAAGAGGCAATGATAAAGAGGATCATACTGATATTAGATCACGAAATACTAAAGAGCAACGGCCTGATGCAGAAAAGAGACCTACAAGCAATGTTAAACCAGACTTAGTTACTGATAGAGGAAGGTCAAACTCAAGGAATGCTGACATCGAAATCACTTTAAACCACAACCGTCGGAGGAGTTCCCCGAGCTCGGCTTCTCATGCTCCAAGAGATCATTATAGGCATGTTCAATTACATATTCTTGATTTATTTCTGTTTGGGTGCAATGTCTTGCAAGGGGTCGGGAAATGACTTTCTTGTGCCTCGTTACTGCCTAATAACCATGTTCAAGAAAAGGCTCTGCAGTGTGCATGTTGTGTTAGTGATCTTACTTACCCTGTCTGACGATATGCAATAACCTATCTGACAATATGCAATAAAGAAGCAGCAAATGCAACTACTGAAAAGTTGGGTGGGAAAAGCTATAGTAACTCTCAGAATGCCATGCCATGGAAGACAGCAAAAAAAGACTTTTCAATATCAAATATATGAAACCAGTAAAAGTTTCGCAGAAATGTGAGATATTGAGGTTTCATGCTATTACCACTTATATACGTCATTTTCGTAAGGAGGTGATTGGGATCTGAATAGGTAGATGGGCTTCCAACTTGTGTCATATGAATGAAATTTTTGAGCTTGTTAGCTAATGTGAAATGTACTGGGATCAGAATCATTCTGGTGTATAATTGATCTCCTTATGTTTTTAGTATGTTCTTCCAGTTTACACCTTTTTTGAATGTGGCGTACTTTCTCAAATACTTCAATAATTTAATTTCCAATTTCAGTCACCTAATGTATTGAGCCTTCATAATCATCATAATGATACACATTTCTCTATTTTTTTCAGGGTTTCTAAACAAGAAGAAGCAAAGTACAGAGACTATGGTTATGAAGACAGAAGATATAATATTACCTCTAATAGGGAATTTCCTGGTGCTGCGTCAACCGACAAAATTTCTTCATCTCGGTCACTTGAGAAACCCTTGCAAAAGGATGACGGTCATGTGACAGACTTACCAGAAAGGCGTCCTAGATCTGATACCCGACCTTTGCCTTTGCCACTGATGGATAAATCTCCTTCTTCAACAAATACTGACCGCAGATACTTGAATAGGTCCGATGTTAGGCGGAGTCTTGATGTTGAGGAATTTGGTCCAAGGAGTGGTGGTTCAAAGGATGTTAAGGATTATTTAGCTAAGGAAGGCGGTAGAGGAAGTCGTGAATTGCCTATGGAAGCACATCCAGGTGATGATCTTTCTCAGGCCGAGGGAGACAATCAATCTGTTTCATCACCTTTCACTAGGAATAGTCACTTTTCTGGTAATTCCAGGTCTCTTTTACCACCTCCGCCCCCTCCATTCAGGACAGGGGTAGATAGCCCTCTAATTTTTGGATCTTCAGAAGATGACAACAGAATTAAGCCAAACCACCGTCACAGGAGGTTTGGAGATCTTAATATGGGAAGGGGCCAAGGAAATGCTTGGAAAGGTGTCCCAAACTGGCCCGCCCCTGTTGCAAATGGTTTCATGCCTTTCCCACATGGTCCCCCTCCTGTGGGGTTTCATCCGATGATGTCACAGTTTCCTGCTCCACCAATGTTTAGACCTTCAATGGAACTAAACATGCCTTACCATATCCCTGATACTGAGCGCTTTTCTGGCCATGGACGTCAACATGGATGGCGGAATCCAGTTGATGACCCTCCTCCATTACATGGATGGGATGCAAATAATGGTGTTTTCAGCGATGAATCTCATGTTTATGGAAGGCTAGATTGGGACCATAATAGGAATCAGATGAGTAATCGGGGTTGGGAGACAAGTGGACATGTGTGGAAGGGGCAGAACAGTGGCGTGAGCACCGACATGCAATCTGTTTCTCAGAAGGAGGATTCAGCTAATTTACCAGCTGATGAAGTGTTATCTGGCCACTCAGGTCAGCAGAATGAACAAAACCTACCAGATCTTCAGGCTGATAGCTTCAACTTTAGTCAGTCCAGTGATGCTCTTCAAAAAATTACTCCAGAAGCACCCAAGGCTAGTCCTGATGAGAGTCCAGATGTTTCTAAGATGTCGATTAAGGATGATTCTCATCTTTTCGATATTTATCTCTCCAAGCTCGACATTTCAGTTGATCTTGCTCAGCCTGAATTGTACGGCCAATGCACAAGCTTGATGGATATGGAGGACCAGAACACAGTTTCTGATGACGATGATCACAAGATTTTATACGTGGAGGTAAAGATAGCAACAATATGTAGTTCAGCAATATCCCAGATTTCACCTGGTTTTAATAATTTTTCTTTCTTGCTTGTAGCAGGAAGTTGTGGAAGCAAAAGTGAAGACTTCTGATAAAGCTTCAAGTGCATCTCTTTTCGCTGCCATGAATGATTCTGTTTTTCAGGTATTTATTGTTGGCCTGTGCATCTACTGTTTGGATTCCAACTGTCTAAGTTATCTCAAGGCAGCGTGGTGTCATCCATGTCATATTGCTGCATTTACCTGATTTTTGCACCGTGATCCCAGACATTGACAATCTAGCTTTATGGCATCGCCGTATCTACTTGTTTGTCTAATTTTCAAGTTTACTGTCACATAAACAGCTTGATAATCAGACAGGAAATGCATTTAGTTCTCAGTACCTCGGTTAAAGGTGCAAAAAATTTTCCAACTGCTAATTTATGCACTGTAAATGTGCATCCTTTTCCAAGTGCTTGCTCTTGAATTTGTGTGTCAGTTAACATGGGTGACAAAGGTGGATTTTGCATCCCTTTTCCTCTCTGTTTGAAAGTCATTGCATGCTTTCTTAGCCCTTGTTATTGTGAGTCGGTCACACTGTTTAAGTGGGAGGTTTGTAGTTTGAATACTTGCTAGTGGAATTTTGCATTTCATTTCTTTATCTCCTGTAAATTGATGCAAAAAGTCCAAGGTAAATTATGACCAGGATATTGTAAATTTGCATAGGTGGATTTTACTTGTATTTAACTTTTTCGTGATGAACTTGCAGAAAGCCATATCCCTCTATAAGAAGCAGAAGGAAGAACTCCCAGCCGCAAATGTAGAGTTTGTATCATTTCCCATTGTGGACAGCTTGAAGTCTGTTCCAACATGTGCTCAGTCCGAAGCTGGCAAACCAGGGAATCTGGTTTCAGTGTGTGATGAGCATGAAGAAGAAGTGTGCCCTGTGACCATCTCTCCGAAGTTGGATGAACCAGTCGTGGCTGATACTCTGGAGAAAGCAGAAGAGCTTATTCCAACTGTCAACAAGGTGCAAATGGAGGTGGATCCTGTAAGTCGGGACGCAGTGGACATTGTTGTTGATGATGTAGTTCTGAAGAACGTGGAAGCGCCTGATGCTTGTTTCCCTGGTTGTCTTGGAGATGCGAACGGGTCCAGCAATGTGGAAGGCAACCATAAGGAGGGGAAGTTGCTAGATACTAAGTGTGGTGCCTTGCTTTTTTCTGATGTGTCTTCTGAGGCATGTGAGGCAGTGATGCCAGAGTCAATCGAGTCTGGGTCAGTAAATTTAAGTCGGATACATCATTCGCCTGAAAGTACACATTAGACAATTTTATATTTCCTTTAGTTTTGAAATGCCCTTTCTTATTTATAGCATGCGCTCTATCATATCATCTGTGCCTGCTGCTCATTTTGGTTAAGCAATAAAATTTCAAGTTTTGCTGTTTATGTACGTGGGTTTACGTTCCAAATATGGAAACCAGGTCCTCCATGTTTTGGAGCAAGGACCTTTGTTTCTTAAGACTTACTAGCCTTTCCAAGATAAACTACTGGGAATGCTGGGTTCCGCCTGTTTTTGCCGAGAGATAAATCCCCTGGAGCATCAGGTACTGCCTCTAAAACTGCTCCCCGTACTTTATATATCTCTGTACTAACGCTATGAGTCTCTGTAAAGCAGTGTAATCTGTTTGCAGTGGTGATGATACATTTGGTCTGTGCTTGAGGGATCGGAAGAGTCCTCTCCTGGTGAGCATTTCCCTTTCGTTTTTGTTTCAGTAATAGAAGCAGAGTTGTTTTGCAAATTAAGAACTTAAGTGCTCTAAAAAGAGAAGTTTTCTTCCTATTATTTGGAATAAAAGAGAACTATAAGCTGTTTGCCGGAAAACTCGAAAGTATACAAAATCTGGTGATGAGAAGATAATTGTTGAATACTTTTGTGTCGAACCGGGAAAAAAATGTTTTTCTAACATGGGAACGGAATAGAAGTGTAATCTTGTGGTCAAGTTTTTTTCTTTTCTTTGATTTGGATCGTCCAGATACTTCTGTGAGAATTTGGGGGGCTTTCTGTAAATGCAATTTGCCGAGAGATGTTGGGGGGCTTTGTGTAAATGCATGCGCCCGCATATATAGAGTGAGATGCGAATATGCTGACAAGCTAGTGCTGTCCTAGCAAAGGTTTTAGGCAAATGCAGGCGTGGTTCCCTATGTGGGATCCACGTTATTTGGTCTGGTCTCCACCGCGGGGCCATTTGCTGGGGGGGGGGGGGGGGGGAAATTCCCCGATGTTGTGAGGAGATTCATGGGTGATACGTAGGTTATTGCCGAGAGAGAACAGCTAAATTCGGATTATTTTGCTTTCTGCGCCCATTATTTGTCGCTTTGAAGTAAGGATGATAATTACAACTCAAA